>WNYA01003096.1:0-29381 GCA_019512145.1 Engystomops pustulosus | reverse complement strand
TGTTAGAACTCCAGAGCTGCATTCACAATTCTGCAGAAATGTCTCAGTACCCCTTTCATATTCCTCGCCTCTACAGATCTTGCCATGATGATTTGCTTTTGGCAAATATCAACGTTATTCCAGGTCTTCATAAAAGGCATCTGATCCCTCTCCCCCAGGTAGCAGAAGTGTGAATACAGCTCTGGGAGCAGCACATGCTGATGCAGGGTTTTACCTTGAATCCCATGTAGGTGACTTGACCTGATGCCAGGTATTTGCCAGATTTGGATGTGGCCACGCAGGAGACGTTGTTGGTGTGACCGTGCAGGAAGTGCTGCTTGTGCTTATTCAGACTCTGGATGATGACTGTGCACCCCAAGGGGTAGACGAGGTGTTCTCTATCCGGGTGACTGATCAGACCAGAGGGGACATGGCCTAAAAAAGGAGGGTTCCCCAAAGCAGTGTGTGATTCACAGATTCCCCATAACAGTCTCACATACACATCCCCCCATAACAGTGTCATCTACACATCCCCCATAACAGTGTCATCTACACATCCCCCATAACAGTGTCACCTACACATCCCCCCATAACAGTGTCATCTACACATCCTCCATAACAGTGTCATCTACACATCCCCCATAACAGTGTCACCTACACATCCCCCATAACAGTGTCCCCCACATCCCCCATAAATATGTCACCTTCTACACATCCCGCATACATGGTGCATCTACCATCCCCCATAACATGTCACCTACACATCTCCCCCATAACAGTGTCATCTACACATCCCCCATAACATGTCCCTACCCATCCGCCCATAACGTGTCACCTACACATCCCCCAAACATGTCATCTACACATCTCCTCCACTAACAGTGTCACCATACACATCCCCCCACCGCCCCCCCCTAACAGTGTCCACCTACACATCCCCCCATAACAGTCCACCTACAATCCCCCCAATACAGTGTCACTACAACATCCCCCATCACAGTGTCACAACTACACATCCGCCCCATACATGTCATCGTACCCATCCCCCTAACAGTGTCACCTTACACATCCCCCACTAACAGTGTCACCTACACTCCCTCCATAACAGATGGCCCACCACTACACTCCCCCATAACAGTGTCCCACCTACACATCCCCATAACAACCTGTCATCTACACATCCCCCCATAACAGTGTCACCCTACACAAGCCCTCCATAGCAGTGCATCTGCACATCCACTCCCCCCTAACATGTCACCGTGACACATCCCCCTAACAGTGTCCCTACATCACCCCCATACAATGTCATCTACACATCCCCCCATAACAGTGTCACCTACACATCCCCCATAAAGTGTCACCCTACACATTCCCCCCATAACAGTGTCCAAGAGCCTTATTCACATCCCGTCCCATTACCAGAGTACCGTGTCCCCGTTACACATCCCCCAATAAAGACTGCTCACCTACACTCCCCCAGTACAAGTGTGTCCCTACACATCCCCCATGACTACGAGTGTTCACCCAACACATCCCCCATATCAGTGTCATCTACACATCCCACCCTCCGGCCCAAAATAACAGTGCTCACACTTACACATCCCCCATTTATCATGTACCTACCATCCCCCATAACAGTGTCACTACACATCCCCCATAAAACACCTATGCTCACTCTAACCATCCGGCCCCGATACACATTGTCTCGACACATATCTCTCCCATCAGTGCAGGTGTCCCCTAATGCTACCTTCGCTCGCCCATTACTCAGGTAGTCATTTGTCTTCATCACATCCCCCATAACAGTGCCTACACGCCCTCGTCAACCAATCCCCCCGATAACAAGGTGGGTCATCTACACACTGCCCCATAACATGTCCCCCTACACATCCCCATACCAGTGTCACTACACATCCCCATAACAGTGTCTCCTACACACCCCCATAACAGTGTCACCTACACATCCCCCCCAAACAGTGTCATCTACACATCCCCCATCAAGTGTACAACCCCAAGCATGCCCTAAACCACCAAGTTACCTAAATCCCCCAACTCCATACAACCCCCCAACGTGTCACCTACACATCCCCACATAACATGCTACAATCAAACAGTGTCACCTACAATCCCCCAAGAACGGGTCACCTACACATCCCCCCCAACAGTGTCCCCTACACATCCCCCCCATAACAGCTGTCATCGTACCCATCCCCCCATCGACAGTGTTCAGCCTACACTCCCCCCAAAATCACCTATCTCCCCATAACCGTGGAACATCCCCCATAAACAGTGATCGTCCCCCCATAACAGTCACTACACTCCCCTAAACAGAAAAAAAAATGTCTACCTACACACTCCCCCATAACAGTGGTCACACTCACATTCGACACTCCCCCCATAACAGTCTACCTCATCATCCCCCATAACAGTGTATCTACACATCTCCCCCATATACAGTGTAACTTTCACACCCCTGAACTTACACATCCCACCATCTAACAGTGTCACCTACACATCCCATCAGCCCAATCCATAACTAGTGTTCTACATACACCTCCCCAGAACGTCACTCCTCCCCATACCAGTGTCACCTACATCATCTCCCCCATGAACAGTGTATCTACACATCCCCGCATACACAGTTTCACCTACACATCACCCCCAATAACATGTTCACTACAACATCCCCCATAAACAGTGTCCCGACACATCCCCATCAGCCATCCATCACCCATAACAGTGTCACTACACATCCCCACCATAACAGTGTCATCTCACACATCCCCCCGACCATTACAGTGTCACCATATTCACACCGCCACTTCTCACCACCCCGTAACGTCACCCGCACATCCTCACTCCACTTCCCCATCATCCACCATCAGTGTCACTATACACAACCCCCATAACCGTGTCACCTACACCACTCCCCCATAACCTCTGTCATCCTATCACATCGCCCCCATAAAAAGTGTCACTCACAGTTCACCCCACTAACATGTCACCTACACATCCTCCCTATACAGTTGTCACTTACAATCCCCCATATACAGCTGTCACCTACACCCCCCATAAACAGTGTCATCTACAACATCCCCCCATAACAGTGTCATCTACACATCCCCCAATAACAGTGTCGTCACCTACACAGCACCATAACCCAGTTCACTAAACCCCAGTATACACGTGTACTACCTCCCCAAACAGTGTATCTACACAATCCCCCATAACTCAGGGCACCCTAACAATCCCCCACTAACATGTACATCTACCAATCCCCCCATATACAGTGTCACTCTGACACATCCCCCCATAACCTGTCACCTACAATCCCCCCATAACAGTGTCAACTACCATCAAACGTGCACCTAAACATCCCCCATAACAGTGTCCACACATCACCCCCCATAACTACTGTCACCTACACAATCCACCACTATACAGTGTCATCTACACATCCCCCCAAACAGTTATACATCCCTGCCATACATGCTAACACACACCCTAACAGTGTATCCTACAACATCCCCATGAACAGTGTCACCTACTCATCAGGACCGCTCCCATAACAGGTGTCACTCTACCACATCCCCCAACCAGTCCCTACACATCCCCCCATTAAACATGTCACCACACGCATACCCAGCAGTTCACCTTACACTCCGTACACTGTCACCGACACATCTCCCCACTAAACAGTGTCACTACACATCCCCCCATACAGTGTCACTACACATCCCCACTAACAGTGTCATCTACCAGCATCCCCCCATTAACAGTGTCACCACATCCAGTGTCACTACACATCCCCCATAACGTAAACAAATATTACCATCCCCATAAAAAATCATCATCCCCCCATAAACAGGGTCACCTACACATCCCCCATAACAGTGCTTTACAACATCCCCCATCTCACAGTGCACCTTACACATCCCCCATAACAGTGTCATCTACACATCCCCATAACAGACACAAAACCCAAAGTATGCACCTAACACCTCCCCCCATAACAGTGTTCTCTACACATCCCCCATAACAGTGTCACCTAATCCCACCCATATACAGTCTCACCTATCACATCACCCCATAACAGTGTCACACCACTCATATCAGTTCATACCACCATACAGTGCATTACAACACATCCCCCCATAACAGGTCACCTACACTATCCATCCTTCACCATTAACAGTGTCACTATACCACTCCACCCATCATAACAGTGTGCATCTACACATCCCCCTAACAGTGTCACCTACACATCCCCCATAACATGTACGTACACATCCTGAACAGTGACCTACCATCCCATAGACAGTGTCACCTACACTCCCTACTTTCGTCAACCCCCCATAACAAGTGTCACTATACACCTCCCCCATAACAGTGTCATCTACATCCCCCCATACCGTGTCACTCTACACATCCACCATAACCTGTACCATCTACACATTCCCCCACTAACAGTGTCACCTACAATCCCCATACATGTACTACACCTACCCATCCCTCCCATAACAGTGGTCCTACACATCCCATACAGTCTTACCACCCATAACAGTGTCATCTACACATCCCCCCATAACAGTGTCTACTACCACGTCCCCATAACAGTGTCCACCTACACATCCCCCACATAACAGAACCAATGTTCACCTACACATCCCCCATCTAACAGTTGTCACCCTACAACATCCCCCACAGTAGTCATCACACACATCCCCCATAACAGTGTCATCTACAACATCCCCCAATACGGGCACCTACACATCCCCCATAACAGTGTCATCTAACTCCCCCCATTTATACAGGTCTCCTACACATCCCCCCCCTATACAGTGCTCACATCCCAGTACACATCCCCCCAAACATGTCACCTACAACTTCCCCCATAACAGTGTCATCTACACATCCCCCCATAACAACAGTGTCACCTACACATCTCCCCCATACGGCCCGCACATCACCACTGTCATATCAAACCTACGTCTACAATCATCGGTCACCACAACCATCAACAAGTGTCCCTACAGGCCATCCCACCCATAACATGTCATACACACCTCCCCCATAAAGTGTCCCGATACACAATGTCCCGCCAACATCTACATCCCCCCATAACAGTGTACTGAACATCCCCATCAGTGTACCTACGCATCCGCCGCATAACAGTGTTCACCTCTCCACCCATTCAACTGACCGTGCGCATCTCTTCATTCACCCCGGATACTGTCACACCAGCCATAACAGTCACTTACGTCCCAAACAGTTCACAGCACTTCACCCCCAACAGTGTCACCTACACTTGCCCCCCACCAGTGTCCGTGCAGACCCCAACAGTGTCCCACGCGCGGGAGCCCATAGGTCATACGATCCCATATTGGTCACATACCCTCCATAAGTCATCCATTCCCCCCTGAACAGTGCACCCTAACAGTCCTAGGTTCTCGATACCATCTAGAGTGTCACGCACACATCACCAAGGTCCTACAATCCACAGGGTAACACCCCCATCCAGTTCATCCGAGGATTAACAGTTTCCTCATCCACCCGCACAGTGTACCAAAGTCCCACCGTGCCCGTTGCAACCTACACAGCCCCCCATAACAAGTGTCATCATACACACCCCCCATAATCAGTGTCTCTACACCCCCATACAGTTCCCCCATCCCAACGTGTCACCTACACATCCACCTATCTTCATAAACCCCCATCGTGTCACCGACACACTCCCCACATAACAGTGTCACCTACCTCCTTCCCCCATAACAGTTGTCACTACACATCCCCCCATAACAGTGTACTACAAATCCCCCAGAACAGTGTCACCTACAATCCCCATAACAGTGTCACCTACACATCCCCCCATAACAGTGTCAGCTACCACATCCCCCATAACGATGGCTATACAAGTCCCCCTAATAAGGTGTACCTACACATCCCCCCAAACATGTCACCATCACATCCCCATAACAGTGACCACCTACACATCCCCATTAACAGTGTCCCAACCCTCATCGGCACCTCATCCAACATGCCGCACAACAGCCCCCCATAACGTGCATCTACCATCCCCCAAACAGTGTCACCTACACCACCATATACAGTCATCCACACCCAACAGTGTCACTACAGCTACCCACAGGTCTACCCATCCCCAACAGTGTACACCTACCATCCCCATAACAGTGTCTTGTATGGAGTTGCCCTTTAACGATACTACCCTGACCCCTATTATTACCCTCGAGTGGTTGTCTCTCACCATTGAAGCCTATGACTGCCTCCAGCTCAAGCTGCATGTCGTCCTCCGGTCTCGGTGAGGCCATGATGTGTTTCTCTATGTCGCCCCTTATGGTTTACAGAGCTTCCTCCCGTCTCCTAGTTACGGGTCCTACGTTGTGTGTATCCTAGTCACCATGGATACGAGAAGGGCGCACGGAAGCGGTGCGGGGGCAGGAAGGACCAGTTCAACCCCCCTCTTCCAGCGAGCGGTGGTCCGTCGCTGCAACGATTGCTTCTGCGCACGCGCAATGAGTACACACGCGGCCTGAGGGACAGTCATGCACAACTAGTTGCCCCAAAATCCGATGCAGAATCTGCTTTCCACAAAGTTTCATCGTGCACGCGAGTTGTCATGAGAGCAGGTTTGTACTACTTTTGTTGTGCACAATTTATATCCAAATTGAGATTAATCAAACCAAGTTACAACAGCCCTTCAGTTCTAATAAAATATCCATGACAGAAATTATAGTTTACAATAACAGCAAATACAATCTGTAACCACCATTATATGTCTAAATAACAAAAAAAATAATAATAATTTCATATTTGCATCAGGCATAACAAAGGGCAAATTAGGGAGTTTTGCTGAAAATTAATTACAAAATTATTATTTAGTGGCAATATCATATAGTGTTTGCATGGTATAGTCACCAAATCATGATTTTGTAATTATTTTTCGGCATAAAAACCTTAATTGGATGCAGCTGCCTGCGTCCCGTCCCACCACCTAGGTGGTGGCACACGTTAGTGTTTGAACCCTTTTAGTCTGTTTTTTAAGCAGTCGTTAAAAAACCGCATGCGTTTTTTTTAACCACTGCTTTACAACAGAACTAAAAAGCCTCAAAACACTAACGTGTGCCACCACCGCCTTTGAGACCTGGACCACACCATTATGGTGAACAAAACGGAGCCCATGCTAACTATCAATTGGTTTTCAAAATGGGCGATCTGTTCATGGATTTTATGCAGGGCCCCAACAGCCCTCTTGACCTTTTTGTAAGAGGTGAGTCCAATTAACCCTGTATGATTGAACACTAAGGACCAACGATATACCGTCGAATCCTCTTAGTCAGATCTTCTACTCCTTTAATATATCAAAATGCATAATATATTCAAGACAGAAGAGTCATCAAAGGGGTGTGGAATTAGTATATGCAAAGCTATTGGACATCAGGCATATTCTGGGAAAAAGTGAATTAATGTTGCTCAAGTTTCTCAGAGACCCCTGTACCAGATATTGTTTATACTAGTTTGATGAGAACGATATAGTGGCTCCAGAATCATATATTATCAAGGACAAGACTGCTTCTCATTACATGTTCAAAGGGTATTAGCTGACAGCAGCAAACATGTACATAAAATGAAGTTTGAATATGACATTAACTTGACATGGTCAGGACTGGCCGCTGATATCTAGAGATGGCGTGACAGTAGTCAAGATGGGCGTCCGAACAAGTGTTGACTCCTTACAGCATCCAGATCTTACACAATGGTTTTTAGTCAGATTTGTAAGGCAATTTTAAACGTTTAGGAACACCTGGCTCTGTTCCACTTGCATCTAATGATGCATGTTCTCCCGAATTGCTTCAGTCGGACAGCCAAAACCATTCCTTCCCATTTAACTCGCTGGACCAGCTGCTGACTTTAGACGTCAGCGGGTGCAGGCTGGAGTCTTACTACTTCGCTGAGGCTTTTTCTATGTGGGAGCAGGACGGGTCCCCGCCTGTCACACGACACCCAGACACCTCCTAGTGCCAGTGGTGTGAACCTATGGACGGAACCCTTTCTGATGGGCACCCAGGACTTAACCCCAGCACAGAATGCTAGATGTGACCTCAGGGCGCGCCACACGTGCGCTTTGTTTGCGTTTTAAATGCATTCAAACAGCTTGAGGAGAGGTGATTTGCCTATATAATCACTGTTGACATTTGCGTTTCAAACGCATACATTGACAATTTGTTAACATGTGCGCTTTTGTTAAACGCATATGTTAACAGAGCATTAACAAATGTAATAGGCAAATCACATCTCACAGCTGTTTATGCGATTTTTTAAAAAAACGCAATGAAAAACACAACCCAAATCGCAAGTAGGTGAAGCCCTCAAGGCTCCTTGTGTGGTCCAAGACAGGCCCGACGCGCCACGCTCAGTGCTATTTCAAAGCAACACCAAGCCTCCTTGGTTGCCAGTAAACTACCGAGTTGTGCGAAGTGTGGACGTAGAGGGTTTTCGTGGCGTGCTGTCTGGTGTCCCCACTTCTTCTCTTCAGGGGACCTGGAGGAGCTCCATCCAACCAATTTCTCCATCTCTTTATTGTAGTGGTGTCCTCACGACGCAATCGATTGAATCTTGTGCTACAGCTGGGATCAAATGGTTACTGCGAAAATTGTCATGCTGGCATTTTGCGCCATAAAAGTGGGGTTTGTTGTAGTTGGGCACTCTGGGCCCTAATAGGTTCGCCATCATCTGCCCAGGGAGAGGGAAATAAGGTTTATTCCCGCTTTTTTCCATTCTCCACTCCTCCAAACAGCGCGCTTAACATAGAGTGATGTCACAGAGGAGTAGAGCTGGCATCGCCGCCTTGCTCTCATAGACTAGCTGTCCATGACGACGGGGTTAAAGCGGTTAGAACCAGAGCGGCTGGGTCCAAATTAGGCCAGTCCAGTCTACAGCACCCGCCATTACAAAATCGCTGTTCCCTTGGTACTGAGCTCTAATAGTTGCCCCAGTTACAGGTGAAAACTTGTAAAAAGAAGAAAGAAATTAATGTAAAAATAAAAAATAAATAAATTAAAAAAAAGGGAAATTTCCTATGGGTTTTTTATGACCTTTTGGGGGAACATATAAGATTAAAATACACAAAAAAACATTAACAATATTAATAAAATACTTTACCTCGTACATTTCCCCATATGATTAAAAAAAATCACCGCTACACGTTTTCAAAAAAACTTCAACCATGATCCATAAATTGCCAAAAAAATTCACTTCTGAACCCAAAAAAAGTTTAAACTTTAATATCATTTTAACTAGCTCTTGTGTTCCCCCAAAAAAAAAACCTACCCAAAGTTTAAGGTAGCACCAAAAAAAAAAGTTATGTACCTTAACCCGCCCCTTATAATACGAAAATTCACTAAAATGCCAGTCACTATAGCCGTCTTCTAGGCCCCGTCACGAAGGGAGTTAATGATCATGGAGGCCACTGTGGTTCTATGACATTGTGCCGAGAAATTATTTTATAACTGATTCAGATCTGTGCCTTGCCACAATTCTGTCTATGAGTCCCTTGGCAGTTCCTTAGACCTTGTGATTCTCATGTGCTCTGACATTCACTGTGAGGTCTTATATATATCTTGTAAAACGGTAGCATGGTCAGCCTATAAAAGCTTTGGCTCATAAGAGTTTTGCTGTCAGCCAGGGAAACTTTATTCTTCATATTTACCGTCCCGGGCATGGTAGTAGCTCAGAGGTCACTGCAGAATTGTAAAAGTTACATTTGTGCAATACTATTTATTCATAGGCTTCACATTTTTGAATAATGCACATAACAAAGAAATTCCAATGGGGCCCATCTACTAGTCAATGGGATCTGCTGGGTGCCATTGGCATCCTCCACGTGACGGAATAGGCACATGGATAGTAAAAAGGAAATCTACCAACAAAATCCACCATGATAAACCACTTATATTTGTGATCCGCGGCCTCTTTCCTTCTAAAAGCAACTTTCATAATTATGCTAATGAGCCTGGATGCCTCTGGGGGTTGTTACCAGAACCCCTCCATGCTGTAACTCCATAGCTCTTAGGCCGGCGGCACATGTGGCATTTTGAACCCGTTTTTGGCAGTCAGTTAAAAAAACGCATCCGTTTTTGACCGGTTTTTACCAATTATCTTAATTAAAACGGGTGAAAAAGGGATGCAGACGGCTTAAAAACAGGCCAAAAACGGGTTTAAAATACCACCTTACGCTGTCTCACCCAACCCCCTTGCTCCCTCAGCACGTACCCCTCCCTCAGCCTGATATATAATGGGGGTTTCATGTACCCCCACTATAATTATTAGCAAAGTTCAGAACTTTGTCAGAAATTCCTTGCCATGGAGTGTCTTGTCTCAGACACTTTACATAAAACCCTATATGCCTTAGGGTGCGGTCACACATGTGGCGTTTTGAACCCGTTTTTGGCCCGATTTTAAGCAGTCCGTTAAAAAAAAAAAAGCATCCGTTTTTACCGGTTTCAATTAAGATAATTGGGAAAAACGGTCAAAAACGGATGCGGTTTTTAACGCATGCGTTTTTCAAGGGATTGCTTAAAATTGGGCCAAAAACGGGTTCAAACGCCACGTGTGACCGCACCCTTAGGTAGAGAACTGAAGATATCTGCAGAATTTCATGGTAGATTTCCCTTTAAAGGGGTTGTCCGAGAGTTCTGAAAAAAAACTAAAGGTGGTCGGGAGAGGGTGCCTAAAAAAATAAAGTCCTATACTTCCGGTTGTGCCCTCCGGTATCCGTGGCCGGCCACGCCTACCGTCCCTATTCACAGCATTGTGAATGAGGGCCGGAAGGTTGTCGGGTCCGGCCAGAAGCTGAGCCCAGCGCTGCTCCGGCGGCCATGTTTGTTTACATGGCGCCCGGACTGGAGCGACAGCAGCGCAGGACACCGGAGGGCGCTGGAAGGCAAGTACATCTTTATTTTTTTAAGCATCCCTCTCCCGGCCACCTTTAGTTTTTTTTCAGTACTCGGACAACCCCTTTAATATAATTGTATTCAATTAAAAAAAAAATGTTGCGCCCTCAGGCGACTTTATCTCCAAAGTAAAATAACTTTATATATACACATTCTATTTTGAACAATGAAATTGATTGTGGGAAGATAACAAACAACTATTTACAGTGTAATATTTTTGTACATCACTAAATAACACAAACATTTACTGCTAATTAGGACACAAAATTATCACTTCTTGTACATTTCGCCAGTGCCAGGTATCAGTGGCCACATACAACTATAGATAAAAATTCGTTTCTGCACAGGAATTGCAGCAGGTTTAGATATTGTTGATTTTTGATGCGCTGGGGTCTCCTGTTCAGCGCTTTCATCTCTGGATTAAGGCGAAGATTAGTTACGAAGAAAGTCTTTAGCGCTGGAGGACCTGATCGATCCTGTCCGATCGGTTCAGTGTAATACTTCACTTCTCCTGTAGAGGCAGTGTAGGGAAACCAAACACTGCCCAGTTTCCCCATAGATTGGAGCTGATGACACGGGGTCCCAGCAGGGGGTGCTATATAATCAGCTTCTTTTGCCTACTGGTCACAAAACTTGCAAAAAAGTTTTCATACTACAAGTAACAGACGAACCAAATACAAATTTAGTGCAAAAGCGCTACAAATACATAACATAATGGATGCCCTTAGCATCTACCCCCCCCCCCTCCCCCGGGCAATAATTAAAAAAAAAAAAAATGATCTTAATATTTTTGTTCGTTTTTTCCAGATTTAGGAGTTTTGGCAGCCCCAGACTTCCAGATGCTGTATATGAAAGTTTTCTTCACACAGAGGTGGGTTGTCGAAGGTTTCACAAGGCTCCGTCCTGCCGACGTTGAGGTCAGCGTCTACGTTCAAGGCTTGTCCACCGCCCCCTCCTGGAACAAGAGATCACAGGAAACTTTTAGACTTTTTATAGTGAGATGATTATCAGAAATGGCCGGTCCTGGGGATTGTCCTTCCTGATAATTGGACTGTGTAGGGGGTGTGCTGACATGCAGTGGGGTGTGGACAGTCTGAGCCACCGTTCAGGTGGTGTTATCCAAGTGTCCCCAGATTGTACCACACTTAACTACTCGCCCCCACAGGTATTGTATGAAACGTCCTTTCTAGAATTCCATCTTTTATGTAAGATCTCACCAGTTTACCTATGAATAATCTCCTCCAAAGTCATATTTAAAAGAGCAGAAGAGTCATATTTTGCCTGAGAGAAGTCAAGTTTTGAGACTGCAGGTGGACGTCACTTCAGACACTCTCCCTTCTGTCTGATGGAACCGGAAAACAGGCTACTTATGTCATAATAAAGATAAGGATACTTGTGATTCTGTCATCTACAAAACCAAAGACACATACAGTTAGAGATAAAGGGGGGTTATTTATCAGTAGGCGTTTTTTGGGGCAGTTCTATGTCAGCTTAATAATTTATTAATCCATTTTCTGTCTGGGATTTTTTTTTTTTCAAAGAGTCCCAAAAAAAAAAAAAAAAAAAAGTCTCAAAATGCACAAAAAGTCTCAACACACTGGAGTGACTATGAGACTTTTAATGAGACTTTTTGCAAAAGTCTCAAGTCATGAATCTTTGTGAAATCTTGCACTAGTAGTAGTTCTATGTTTACACAAGATTAATGAAGAGGTGTATATAGTCCCGTGAGACTTTTTAGCAGTGAAAAGAAAAAACCTCAATGCAACTACTTTGAGACTTTTTTTTTTAACGCAAAAAATCCCAGGAAAACCAATGATAAATATCCTCCATGGTTTTAAATTCCAGCTGCAGATAAAGCTTAAATTCCCATCTTTTGTTTTTTAATTGCCTTTATCTTTGATTTAGTAGTAAACTGAACCACAAGCCTGTGTCATGAAAGACAAGATTCTGATCTTTAATATGACACCAGCAACCTATTTCTAGGTACTATAGAACAGAAGATAGGTACATCTTAACTTATTCTCGGTCAGAATCTTGTCTTTCATGACACAGGCTTGTGGTTCACTTAACCTTAATTGCCTCCTGCTGCTTCTAAACTAGACTCATCTCAGGCAAATATGACTCTTCTCTGCTCATTTTCACATGATTTTGGAGGATTTTTTTTTTTTTTTTAATGGGTAACTAGATGAAAATTCACATAATAGAGGGAATTCTAGAAAGGATATTTCATACCCTACCTAGTTCAAATGGCTAAAATCTAATGACAGGTTCTTTTTAAGTATAGTATACAGTATTTAAGTATACAGTTCAGACTAATCTGTGAATCTACATTAGGACTAGTTGGCAGTAGACGATATTGGATGGAGAGATGCCGATGCAAAGCACCAGGAGTCAGGTAGGGAATAGCCAGGAACAAGTCAAGGTGAAAGCAGCTGGAGCTCTGGAGTAGTCAGGAAACCACAGCCAAGGGTCAGGAACATGGGAGTCAGTTATGCAGCGGGAACAAGGATACTTTTCAGGAGACTTGCAGACTAGGAACCTTAATGCTCAGGCACCTTGTGTGTGTGGTATGGTGCCTTATATAATCATGAGGCTACTGAGATAGGATCGGTACAGAATAGCAAAGAGTGCACTGGCCCTTTTAATCAGATGCACTCAAAGGGTCGGACAAGGAAGAAGATGAGGGTAAATCTTGTAGGAAGGCGTTAGGATAGACGCATAGAAGTATATGAAGACAGAAGGCGAGATATTCATCCCATACAGCAGTGATGCTTGGGAATGAACTTTCCTAGGAATGTGCATTCCCAAATGATGGTGGGGCCCCGATTGTCCTGATAATCTGGCATGGGATACAAAAGCCCCCTTCCATGGTGGATTAGAAGAAATTATTAGGCTTTCTACACCGATCCATTGCAACAAAGTACAGATGTGTAAAAGTAGCGATAGATCAGCAGTGTCTCGGAATGTAATCCGTCCTTCTTGCACCATCTTACCTATGATAAAGCCTTGGTTGCTTCCAGACATGAACATGGAGGCAGTTTTTGATGGAAGCTGGAAATGTCGGACAGAAAGAAATGGAGATAAGCGATTGGGGTTTCCTTCTCCCGGGACACTTAGGAAGTTTGTAGACTGCGACGGACTGCAGGGAGCAGAGGTCATTGTAAGGGACCGACGTCTGGGTGTGGGAGAAAGCCGGGAACCGTGAGAGTATGAGCGAGGTCTGGAGCGCGGAGAAGGTGGAGCGGTCTTCACCATCTCCGGTTTCTTCACTACAACCCACTCGTATCTCTCCACATCTGGACGGATCTGAGAGGAAACAGAGACGATTACTCCATCACATATCACCATCTACATCTTATATGGCACCTGTACTGTAATACACAGCCACACACTTACAGTGAACACAAAGCATTCTCCGGTTCCAAAATACGAGGACACCTGCCCGCTGCATTTCTTCCTTTCACTCCAGTCTGTGGAGAGGTAGGCACCGCACACCTGGGGAAGAGCACTCATTATAATGTGGGTATGCATCATATATTGGGGCTGTAGGCAGGGTCGGCTCCAGATTCCAGCAGGCCCCTCGGCGACAGAGCCTTAGTGGGCCCCTTTGCAGTGAACTCACATGGCAGCATTAAAATTTTCAAAAACTAAAACAGTCTCCTGTTCCCTAAAATATTCGCTATGGATTGATTAGATACAGCCACCCTTACCCTCATAGATTCCTTATCTACAGCCTTATGTGCTTTAGACCAAGGACTGGCTCAGTGCTCACACACACAATGAACTGTACTGGACATTCTCACTGGCGAATATGTACCGTTTTTCGCAAAATGTATCTCCTTGGAGGTTTTTAAGATTCTCATCCTTTATTATAATGATTTTGGCTTGACCATCTATCCTGTATGTATGTCAGTGGATAATAACCATCAGGCAGGCTGAATTGCAACATGCCCAATCCTTAAAAGGGTCATAAAACATGGCTGCTTTCTTCCAAAAACAGTGCACCTCTGAGGGAAGTGGGGGAGAAGGAATAGCTGGAGGTCTGACGGCTGGCCAGCTATATAGTATAATGCTGAATAATTATAAAATTTCTTGTTACCTCATTCCCAGTCGTCTTGATGAACAGGACAGTGGGCTCCGTCCCTTCACAATGGGAATAAAATCTGCAATCAAATGCAAAGAGATTGTTATTGAAAGAGATGAGATCCGGAAACACAGATTCACGGACAAGATCTAGCAGATCCATACTGCTGTAACATAATCTGTGTGGTATTCCCTGCCAATATGCCCCATGGAACGCCCCTTTAAGTCAGGGTCTCTAACCAAAGACTCTGCAGCTGTTGCAGGACTACAGCACCGTCAGAGACTGCTGGGAGTTGTAGTTTTCTAACAGATTCTACATAGCACGGCAATTGCAAGCAGAATGGTCGCCTTACTTTTTTGCTCTCCATGTAGCAGGGGATTTTGAGTAGTTTAGAAAACTTTTTTAAAGACCTTTTACAGCTCATCTCCACAATTTTCTGTCACATAGCTAGCCTCCGGAAAATGCAAGCAATTTTGGGATTTATTCAGCTATTTTATTTTAGGATTGACCCTTGTCGCTTTGTATCGATTTTAAGTAAATACGGTAGGAAATGTGTTCACTTTCTGGAATTCAGAAGAGAACGAACATTTAGTGCCCCCTGGTGGAGGTATATGATATTGGAGATCAATGAAAGGTAACAGAGAAGCCGAATTTAGGATTCACTAATAATCTTATATCAGTGGGAGCAGCTTTTATTTTCTGTGTCCTCTCATAAGGAACATGTGTCTTTGCACCCATCATTTGTTCTAAATTAAAACTTTGCTGAGGTTTAGCTGCAAATGTATCCTATATAGAAAAGCACAAATCCCGTCCTGACAGTTTGTTACAATGTATCAGTCCGGTCATAGAGGATTGTCTACACTGGAAACAATAGTAAAAGGACTATAAAAATATAGGGGACATTTTATCTGGTTACATTGTGGCAAAATTCTGTTAGCAACTTGTTAACATTTGTAAAAGTATATAGGTAGGCACTAATAGGGATCGGCTCCAGATTTCTTATTAAAGTGATTTTAATCTGAGCAATTACAAAATACAGATAAATTACATATATAGAACCTATATAAAATCAGACCCACGACGTTGTAATGAAAAAAAATGGTCTTAATAACAAAAACAACTAGTTTTAAATTGAAAGATTCTAACGTTCTAAAGACGCATCAAAGATTATCTTGAAACCTCAGTACGATCAATTATTGCGAGATTAAGGATTAAGATATACAGAATATAAAAGGATTCTATAAAAAAAAAATAGGATCGGCCCAATATAGCTATATTATATAAATTTAGCTATACACTGTAGATATAGGGCCCTATATCCTGCCAGTTACCAAAGACACCTCCTGGATACCTATCCCCCTTTTTTTCATTCGTATGAACTTTTTTATTCATATGATTTTTTTTTTTTTAATAGAATCCTTTTATATTGTATATTATCAGCTTAATATCAAATATTGATGTACTAGGTTCAAGATAAATCTTTGATGCGTCTTTAGAACGTTAGAATCTTTCAATTTAAAACTAGTTGTTTTTTGTTATTAAGACCAATTTTTTTCATTACAGACGTCTGTGGGTCTGATTTTTATATATGTTTCTATATATGTATTTATCTGTATGTTTGTATTGCTCAGATTAAAATCACTTTAATAAGAAATCTGGAGCCGATTCCTATTAGTGCCTACCTATATACTTTTATGAATTACTTCGCTCTTTTCCCTTTTGGTGTTTGAGGGTTAAGGTAGAAGCACATAAGGACGGCCAGATAAGTCTGTTAAGTGCCACTAAAAAATTTTTTCTTGTTAACATGTGTTTTATATGATGCAGTCACATCGCGTATATACATCCCCCATACACTTCTATGGGCTCACGGCCCTGTACGGGAGCGGTACGGTCCTATCTTTCTACGTGATACGGCGCCATGCTCTGTATATTCCTATGGAGAGGAGCAGGGCTGAGCTGCGCTCATCCCCTGCTCCTCTCCACAGCGCCGATGTAGGTCCGCCATACTACTGTACGGCGGGCATACATTGTGTGAATGTAGCCTAACATTGCATCTTGTAAACTCAAAGCGTTTGCTTTGCAAAGTACAAGTGCAACGTGTTTTGCATGTGGCTTGTTACCAATCGCAAACGTTTTAGTAGAAACACAACTGCGACTGGGGAAGCCTTGTGCTTCCAAAACACTAACGCAGTGCTGAAAGGTGGCCTCAGACGATCAAGTCCATTGCATGTCCTCAAACAAAATCTGTACATTTTCAGTACGTTTTGTATCGGTCCTTTGTGGTGCATAAAATAGTGCATGTTTCCCTAGTCAGCGCCTCCATTAGGCCAGCAGACAAGGGGTCCTTGCATCATGTTTCTATTTGATGCAAGGACTCCCATTCACTGCACTGTTGGATCTGACCAGCACATGCACTGAGCACGATTGTGTGCACTTAGCCCTTGACTGAAAATGCCGCCGAAAAACAAAGATAAAGCTAAAGAGGCAGAATATCCGAAGAAGACGTCACCTTCGATCACATAATTACAGCCGCACATGCAAAATCACATTCGGCGCGGCGTTTTTATTGCAATTCTGTCTTAATTCCTATTTCCCGGCCTTGATAAACGTCTTTTCTCCAGTCCTGACTGAGGAGAGGCCATAGATTAGCCGCACTTTCTACAAGCCGCTCAGAAGGAACTCAGCCATTAAATTGCTTTTCTACATAAAGTGCTGTTTAAGGCAACGCAAACTAGGAAGCCCGGAGATAAATCACCCCATGTAAATTACTAGGCACTGTAAGAACTTGGTTATTTTTAGGAAAACTTTCAGTAGTTACAGAGCCTGATATACAGGGCCTTATATACAGCGCCTTGCGAAAGTATTCGGCCCCCTTGGTCTTCTACCTTTTGCCACATTTCAGGCTTCAAACATAAAGTTGTAAATTGTACATTTTTTGTTGAGGATTTACAACACGTGGGACACAATTGTGACCATGAACAAAATTTATTGGATATTTTAAACTTTTCTAAAAAAAAAGAAAAATAATAAACTGAAAAGTGGGGCGTGTAATATTATTCGGCCCCTTTAGGGTGATGTCACACATGGCGTTTTTAGGCAGTTTTTGGGCCGTTTTTAGTTATTGCATTTTCAGATCGTTAAAAACGCATGTGTTTTTCCAAATTTGCGCTATTAAAAACGGACAAAAATGCATGCGTTTTCAAAAACCGGATGCGTTTTTTAACGATCTGAAAACACACTAAAAACGGCCCAAAAACTGCCTAAAAACGCCACGTGTGTCTTCACCCTTACTTTCAGTGCACCAAAGTCCCTCCAGAAGTTCAGCCTCTGATGTCTGAATGATCCTATGTCATCCTAAATTACAGATGAGGATAAATATAATCCCCCTGTGTGTAATCAGGTCTCCATATAAATCCTTCTGCTCTGTGATATCTCAGGGTTCTGCATCATGAATGAACACACTGGGCAGGTCCTGATGATGTTAAGGAGAAGCCGGATTTGGATACAAAAAGATTTCACAAACTCTACACATCCCAAGGGGCCGAGTGCATGCGTCATATTGTAATGGAAGGAGCATCAGACCCCGGAAATCTACCAAGACCCCACCGACCCTCTTTCATCTCAAACACGGAGAAGCCACTAAAATCAAGTGTAGGGAGTTCCAAAAGTTTTAGTCCTTGAGCCAATTCATTACTCCCCCACAAACTTACATCCCACTGAAAAAATATACCACGGTTCCAGTGCCACCCTGCGCCCAAATTAATAAATTCCCCTAATAGGAAGGTAGGTACAAATTACACATCACTCCTTGGGTAGCTTGGGTGCTCTAAATAGTGTACCAACCTGTTCTAAATCATTCAAGAAAAAATTCGGCACTCCGTTTCTCGTAAAACATAGACAGAAATTTTATTCATGGTATTCAGCAATCCGATAGTGTTACGTTTCGATCCACTGAGGGATCTTCATCAGGCACTGATTGTGAGGAGAGAGGTAGTATGGAGTTGAACGGGGAGCTGTAGCGCTCTAGTGTAGCATGTCCACCTCTCTCCTCCCAGCCTGCGCTACAGGGGTGTTACCGCTCGCCTTCATACCATCATCCGTATCTGATGAAGATCCCTCAGTGGATCAAAACTTTACACTATTGGATTGCCTAATACCATGAATAAAATTTCTATCTATATTTTGTCTAATACTGTGGGTGTCATCTTCAAGATAAATCTCATCTTTTAGATCACACCAGGCTTCTGGTTCCGTGATCTACAGAACTGGAGACATAGTTGTAAATGCGAGCTGAAGCTATAAATGCAATTCCTACTCATTTCTTGAATTGCTGGTGTCTCTGGGTCTGCAGCTCACAAATCCACAAGACTTATGTGATTCTTACCTTTAACACCAGAAGCCTTTTTCTCCTATACCATACAGTATTATAGAACGGAAGATAAGGGTGTCTGAAGTGACATCTTCCCCACAGGCTCTAAACTTGACTCATCTCGGGCAAAATATGACTCATTTTTGCATGACCTTTATATGAAATCTCGCCTGTTTTCCCATTTAAAAAAAAATTCCTCCAAAAAGAGAACTCTACAAAGAAGGAACCAGTATCTTAGTGGTCAATTCTGGTGACTAGTTTCCTTTGACCCCTTTAGGGACAAGAGACAAGATGAGACCACATAATTGCGGTTGAGCCCCATATTTATCCAATTACAGTTAAGTATGGAGCTTTCTTCCCTTACCTTTGTAGACTATAGCCATGCTCCATGGTAGAGAACAGCAGGACAGGGGCGTACAGGGAGTAGCGTTCCGGAATCCAGGACCACACCATCCTCATTTCCTGGGCTGTTACAATTTCGGAAGAGAAATTTGTAATGTCTACGGACATGTGAGCTGGTTGTCTGCAGGGAAACAAGACATGGTTATTGCAAAATCTCCAAAATGTCATAGAAAGTCTTGCAAGTAACACCAAGAAAAGCATTTCTATTCCATTCTTCAAGTGTATTGGGGATATGCCTTGACACTGCTGTGCTCTGTGCTCTCTGCATTGAGCTTTCTCTTCATCGACACTCCCCTCTGCTCTTAGCCAAAGTTGTAGCAGTGGAGCTCCGCAAGGCACAGAGATAAGAGCACAGGAGTGTGAGGCAACACACCTAGTGCACTTGTAGAACAATAACCCTATAAATCCATATTTCACAGTCCTGTTGCTACTAACAACAACATACACATAGGTATGATTACACAGCTTTACATGGACAATGCCTAACACTGGCTGCAGAGAGCACAGTAGTGTGAGGACACTCTTTCAGTGCATTTGTAGAAGATACAACCCTAGAATATAAATCCACAGTCCTGCTGCTACTAACAACACATACAAAGGTATAATTACACATCTCTCCAGGACAATACCAAACTCTGGCTGAAGTCTACATGGTCACACTGACCGGTTCCCTTTTAAGAGTAAAATGTCATGCGAGATGATTTTTGATATTGTGTGCAGGGAATGTTGTGAACATTTACCTAATATACTTCATTAAGACATTCCCTTTAGTTAGTAAAGAAACAGTCTGCTAAGTGCCCCTTAGTTACAATGTTATTTCTCCTCTGCTATGGGAGAGTTTCCATTTCCTCTCCTGTTTGTTACACAGCTGTTAGTGTTAACCCTTTCTGTTCTCTTCCTGGTTGTAGTATGCTATGAAAGTATTTTCTAAGACAGGGGTAGGGAACCTGTGGCTCGGGAGCCAGATATGGCTCTTTTGTTGGCTGTACCTGGCTCACAGACAGATCTTTAATAAATAGTGATTTACTTGGGGGCATCTACTGGGGGACATGTGCTATGGCTACCTATCTGGTAGCCGCCGGTCTTTATAGGAACCCGGGAAGTGGACAGCGCCAATCAGCGGCGCACTGGCCCTTTAAATCCGCACGTGCCGGCGCGCACGCGATGGCCAGCCGGGTCGAGAGCCAGGAAGTGGTGGGTTGAGTGAGCTCGGAAAGGAGAGGGCGCGGGCGTGCCTGCGATCCGGGACCTAGATCGCAGGGCCACCCGTGACACTGGGTCTACCTATCTACTGGGGGGAATGTACATCTGGTACGGCTCTTACGGAATAACATTTTAAAATATGTGCCGTTCATGGCTCTCTCAGCCAAAAAGGTTCCTGACCCCTGTTCTAAGACTTTCAAGCTGAAAGTGAAGGGGTTAATCCTCCCTTCTCAGAGCTGTTTAACCACACACAGGGAGTTAACATGTGAGCTCATACAGCCTCTATAGACACACACTGTACAGGCTGGAATACGCATCTCTATTGGAGGAAGTAGCTTGATTTTTTATTTATTTTTTTTAAACAAACCAAGCAAAATTTCTTAATGAAGCATATTACAAAAATGTTCACCACATCCCCCCTCCCCTCCACACAATATAAATACAGATCTCAAATCACGATTTAAAATTGTAGCTCCCAAGACTGTATGCAAATGAGGGGCTCCAGGCTCTATTAACACCTCTGGAGCATGGAGCATCTCAGGCTCATTTGCATACAATCCTTCATCCTGGTGGTAGATGCCCTTTAAGTATGCATTCACCTTGGTTGTACGACAGTGATCCCGCTCTGTGACAGAGCCTTCCTGTTGGCCATGTTTAGGAGCCAGATTTCTTTGTGGGAGAAAAGTCGAATGCTGAAGGCCTTCTCCAGGAGCTTGTCCACACACACGTGTTTGGAGATGTTCTTTACAAACTCCTGGATGTCTGCTTTAATGTCCTGTCCCTCATACTCCGTGTGGAGCTTGTACTGCTTGATCAAGGCTAGAGCCACCCGGTACAGCACCTTGTTCCCCTCTAGAAGGAAGACGTCAAAGACCCTGATGGCGTATTCAAAGGGCAAGTCTCCGAAGATCCACAGCAACCATTCCGAGAAGACCTCCGATGAGTTTTCACAATGGGTTGTGATGAACTTATGGCCGGCCTGGCAATACTTTTTGGCCAAGTCACCAAACGTCATGTTGGAAGCTTCATAGGACACAAAGCTTTGATCGATGTAGGTCTTGTGGGGCTCGGTGCATGAAATAAGGCGGCAAGCCCTCTCGAAACACTCTGCTTCATCTTCACTGAAATGCATCAGGAGGGCCACCACAGCGGGCAACGCAGGGCAGTAGGTGATGTCCGGATACTGGTTACCGATACTTATAAGTATCTTCTTAACCGCGGTTTCCCCCCGAACATTGAGGCAGTACATGGGCATTAGACAACCCTCCAAAAAATCTGGTAAGGGGTGATCATCCAGTCCACCTGGTCCAAAAAGGCGCTCGGATACGTCATGATAAACGGTGGCGGTGGGCGTGAATATCCGACAATTGATATTTTTGATGATCTGGTTGTAGGCTTGTGCACGCAAGGCTCGGTTTTCACCCCACGTTCCGTCTCTTGCCATTTTCTTCAGGTCCTTCTGTAATTGAGGGATTTCTATATGGGAGGAGTTCACCGGACCGGTCTTCATCGGGAACTGGTCCCAGTCAACGAAGTGGCCGCAGTCTGCATAGGCATTAGTATCGATATCCCAGGCATCCGCTTCTGGAGTGATGATCACTGGGGGCGCACAAGTCATCCTCGATTCTGGGGAAGAAGCAGAACACATAAAACCACGGGAGGTTATTTAGAAGTTCCCTTATATAAGCAAATATATAGGGTGATAGCTACTCATCTGTGCCAATAGGGGCACAAACTTTACAAAGAGTGGAAGAGCTCATGTTTAATAAGCTTTTTAGATTTGTGTGACCCAAGGTCAGACAAGGAGTGAGAAGGAATCCCAAGGACAAGTATTGAAACCCAGAGTTTCTGAACTGAATTTCTGAAAAGAACAAGTAATTATTGCTACACATAACTTTTTTACAAGCTGTTGCTGTTTACGTTGCCAGAGGGCGCATGGTGTGACCCTCAAAATAAACCCAGCGACCCAGCAGTCGCTCCCTCACAAGCCCCATCCCATAGGTAACTCACAACAAATGATGTTGCTGTTTTTAGCAAATTTGAGGTCACATTCTGCCCTTGTTTTTGGAACAATGTAGCAGAAGAAAATATTTATTCTATGTTTCTCTTCCTGTGTAGAACATTTCTAGGTGTGTTATTTCCAAGTGTGTTATTTGCTGATCCTGCCGTAGGTCTGTCAGATATGACTCCGATTGGATTTCTCCTAGGGTGCACTATACCACTTTTAAATATGGGTGCCTATGGGTGACAGATGCCTATAGAAGTGTATGAAGCTAAGATGTAGGAATGGAATTTCAATATCCTTATACAACAGAGCTAGTTCAGCTATTTATATATGTGGTGGTGGGGGTCCATCTTCCGCAATCCCCGTGATCTAGAGAGCGTTGGGCTTGCGTACCTGACACTTCATTGTCTCTAGGATTGCTGGTGAAAGCCGAAGACTGTACCAGGCAATGTCTGACTATCCTATAGAAAATGAAATGATCAACGTTCCCTTGATCAGTTAGTCCCCTACTCTACCAATCAGCATGTTGTAACGGTCTAGAGTTGAACGGACCTGATGTTTCCATTCGGCTTCAGCCCACATGATCCGGACATATTGCTGGATTGGCAGACGAACTGGACATGGCCATGATTGGCCACGGGGACCTGAATGGACACATTGGGGCAGATTTACTTACCCGGTCCCATCGCGATCCCGTGGTGCGTTGTCCGGCGAGGATTCGGGTCCGATGCGATTCACTAACATCGTGTGTCCGAGGTCCTGCATGTGTCGCTGCTGCGCTGAAATCCGCCGGTGTTCACCATCTTCTTCCTGGTGCATGTGAGTGCTTGATCTTGCGACACAAAACCTTTTTTAAATTCCGCGGTTTGTCCAAATCTGTCAGGTTGTCCGACGGCCACACCTTGCATGCAAGCCGGCGCCGATGCACCAAAATCCGATCGCGTTCACCAAAATCCCGGGGCAATTCGCCGCAAAACGGAAATATTCGGGAAACCCGCCGAAAGTGCGGCGTTCGGACCCTTTGGGTCCGCTCATCTCAAAAGGGTTTTCTTGGATTTTTGGTGTGCTCACCTATCTTAAAGATCAAATCACTGGGTTGGTCATAACCTCCATTCTTCATGTGGCCCGTTTGCTGCTTATTATAATTTAAGCTGCAATACCAAGTACAGCCACTATACAATATATGATGCTCTGATGGGCACAGAGAAGAGAAGTTTTAGCAAGTGCCTGGCCCCAGGAGATCAGCTATGAGCACTCATCCGAGGTATAGGTAATCAATAAGAAACCTTAGGTCATTGCCTTTAATAGAAGCTCGGGTTCACTTGGTGCTATATATCTACAAACAGCTACAAGTGTGAAGTGTGGGCATAGTTGGGGTTGTTAGATTTGGTGTTTACAGCACTCAGTACTCTGCAGCGTAACATTTACCCACTTCTCCTTGTGACCTCTTCACTACATATCTGGATCTGCCTGCAGCACATTGCTACTAGCGTGTTTATGAAACAAGGAATATCTAGGGCACAAGCCGCTTCATTCTGACTGAGGACACATGGAAACCGCTTGTTCCAAATCATTAATGAAACAAGTGCAGAATTAACAGAGTAGAACACATAGGAGAATACTTAGGTGGCGGTCACACGTGGCGTTTTGAACCCGTTTTTTAAGCAGTCCATCAAAAATTGCATGCGGCAATAAACGTTTTTGATTGGTTTTACCAATTATCTTAATTAAAGCTGGTCAAAAATGCATGCGTTTCTCAAAAAGGGATGCTTTTTTTTGAAGGACTACTTAACGGGCCAAAAACGTGTTCAAAATGCCACGTGTGACTGCAGCCTTACTACAATGCTGCAGGGGGACAAAGCGCTGGATTCAACTTTCAAATTATGTCGCAAGATCAAGCGCTTACATGCACCAGGAAGAAGAAGGTGAACTCCTCTGGACGGGTAAGTAAATGTGCCCCAATGTGTTTCAAAATGCACTGCGAGGGGAACACGTGTGCGCACCCTCAGGCATGTGAATCGTGATCACATGCGGAGGTTACATGTGAACGCAGTGTAATCTAAGCATGTGATCAAGGCTGAAGCTTTTGGAATGCGGCAAAAACGTGGCAAAAAATAACACAACACAGTGCATCATGTGCACGCGCCCTCAAGGGTGTTCAGACTGAACCCATTCCTGTACTGGCCATGTTGAACGCAGCCTGATGGGTCACATATGCCATGTGCAGGGGTCATCCATGCGGCATCAGTATTTGGAGGACCTTGGAGGGCAAGAATAGGACCTGAGTTTTCTACAGCCTCAATACAGATCAGTGTAAAACCCGTTTTTGTGCATGGGTCCATTGAAACGAATGTGCCAAGATGCCATCTACAACACAGACAAAATGAACGGCGGTGTGCAGGTATCCTAAGGCAGTGTTCACACAAAGGAGATTTTCCTAATCACATTGCTGTCAACATTAGCATTTTGTAAGCACAATATTAACATGATATGAACACACGATTACACTGTGTTAACATTGTGTTTACAAAACACGCGTTGACAGAAATGTGATTAGGCAAAATCTCCTTTCCTTAGCTGTTGGATTGCGTTTCAAGCTACGTAAACGCTACGTGTGAACACAGCCTAACACTGCAGCATACACAGTCCTATCCAAATCACTACAGAATATCCGCTGCCGACTAGGGTTAGGGTTTAGGGGCAGGTCACATCAAGGTTTTAAATTTCTGCAGATTTATAAAAATTTGTCGTTGTCCAAAGTTTGATTTGTTATATGCCACCCACACGATAGGGGATAACAATTTGATGGTGGGTGTCCGATTGTTGGGACCCTCAATGATGACAGATATGAAGATCTTGTTCCAATAACGAATGCGATTGCTATGCAGATGCTGCTAATTTCCCCAGAATTCTCATTCATCTTCCATGACAGTGCCAGGGATAGGTTTAGGACTCTATAGGCATTTAAAGGCAGGACGCATGCTCAGGGGACCCCTGTTATCATGCTGCATAGGGGGTCCCAGACTGCCCCTTGAATACTTATCCCAGATAAGTAAAGGAGAATAGTTCTTACCTGAATGAAGGGAGTAGTAGTCCCTCTCGGTTATATCTCCTGCAGCAGCGGCTATGATGATGTGTAAGGTCTCAGCTCACCTGTCACTAAGACAATATGAGGAGCAGGTGTCTTATCCCCCACCTCCATGCACCCGCCCGCCCCCCCTCATGGCCCAACCAGGGAGCCGGGGCTTGTTTTTTGTTATGGCTCTAGATCTGCTGAGATTGCTCTCATGCCAGGAGAGGGGAGAAGCCATCACTTCTTCAAGGACAAAACCAAATCGGGAGTAAATTTCCTCCATTGCAAAACATCAACAAATTAGTCACCTCCATAAACTGGAAATTTTACCATCCTACAACTCTATTCTATTCTGTTCTATTTTTAGGATGATGACTTACAACCCTGCGCCATGTCAGGAGGAACAGCAACATGTCCCATTATATGTGGTGTTATTTGTATCATGAAATAAGATTTAATTTCCTTATATCATTTCACTTTCTATACAAAGAATGAGGAGCATTGAATATGTATAAAATAAAATGATTAATATTTCCCTAAAAAAGTATATGTACAATCTGCTCTGTAACATGCTGCCTGCAGATAGGGCACTATGTACAATCTGCTCAGCTCCTCCTGCTCTATAACATGCTGCCTGCAGATAGGACACTATGTACAATGTGCTCAGCTCCCCCTGCTCTATAACATGCTGCCTGCAGATAGGACACTTGTACAACTGTCTCAGCTCCCCTGCCTGTAACATGCTGCCTGCAGATAGGGCACTATGTTAACAATCTGCTGAACTCCTCATGCTCTATAAACATGCTGCCTGCAGATAGGACACTATGAAAATCTGTACAGCTCCTCCTGCTCTGTAACAGATAGGACACTATGTACAATGTGCTCAGCTCCCCCTGCTCTATAAACATGCTGCCTGCAATAGGACACTATGTACATCTGATCAGTTTCCTCGCTCTGACGATAGGACACTATGTACAATGTGCTCGCTCCCCCTCTCTATACTGCTGCTGCAGATAGGACACTATGTACAACCAGCATATTCCTGCTCATAAGCATGCTGCCTGCAGATAGGACACTATTTACATTCTGCTCAGCTCCTCCTGCTCTATAACATGCTGCCTGCAGTATAGGACAACTAGGTACAATCTGCTCCTCCTGCTCTATAACTGCTTGCCTGCGATAGGACACTATGTACAATGTGCTCGAGCTCCTCCTGCTCTATGACATGCTGCCTGCAGATAGGACACTATGTACAATGTGCTCATCTCCCCTGCTCTATACATGCTGCCGGCAGATAGGACACTATGACAATGTGCCAGCTCCCCTGCTCTATAACATGCTGCCTGCAGATAGGACACTATGTACATGTGCTCACTCCCCTGCTCTATAACATGCTGGCCGAGATAAACACTTTGTACATGTGCTCAGCTCCTCCTTCTATAACATGCGCCTGCAGATAAGACACTTTGTACCATATGCTCAGCTCCTCCTGCTCTATAACAATGCTGCCGTCCAGATAGGACACTATGTACATTACTAGCTCAGCTCCTCCTGCTCTATAACATGCGAGCCTGCAGATAGGACATTATGTACCAACTGCTCAGCTTCTCCTGCTCTTAATATCTGCCTGCAGATAGGACATTGGGGTGGGACATTTACCATGGCTTTTTCCTCCGCCAGTTTTGTGGCGCTCTCCTCACCACTGTTCTGCTCTCAGACCTATTTATTAGCTGGCGGCGCCAGAAAAAATGACTTTTTCCGACTGCTCCGACTCTTCTCCGAAAAGGGGCGTGGCTTTGGCGGAGTGGAAACTCAGACACAATTAATATGTGTCACAGCCCTTTTTGGTCTAGCAGGGACTGTTGGACACATTTCTGGTGCTCGGGACAGATTTTGGTCCCAGGGACAGAAAATAGTCTCAGCGCCAGAAATGTCTCTGCACAGCTCCACAATATTAAATGTGTGTCTTCTTACCGAGAGCAGGTCGGTAACAAAGCCAATGCAGACACCGACACTTTAAGTAAATGTCCCCCATTATGTATAATCTGCTCAGCTCCTCCTGCTCCATAACATGCTGCCTGCAGATAGGAGACTATGTACAAACTGCTCAGCTTCTCCTGCTCTATAATATTCTGCCTGCAGATAGGACACTATGTACAATCTGCTCAGCTCCTCCTGCTCTATAACATGGTATGTGTAGATAGGACACTATATACAATCTGCTCAGCATCTCCTGCTCTATAACATGGTACCTGAAGATAGGACACTTTCTACAATCCGCTCAGCTCCTACTGCTCTATAACATGCTGCCTGCAGATAGGACAATTTGTAGAAACTGCTCAGCTCCTCCTGCTCTATAACAGGTTGGGTTTTATATTATATTTGTAATTAATGAAGACCTTACATATCATTATCCCTGCGTCAATCTGCAAGGCATCAGTATTATATCAGCACAGGGCATGTGGGGCAGACCTTGCCTGTGCACATAGCCACCAGTTGTGTTACACAAAGTAACTAGAGCCATGAATACACAATAGTAGTTTATGGTGCGAGCCAAGAACACTTACCCACCGTTTATCAGGGCTGATGCCATAATCCTCTATAAACTGTGATACATTATATTTAACAAGCGTTTAATTCTCTTTGAGCCAACGGGTCTCGGCCTCGGGCTGGCAGCTCAGTGTTGTGGGCAATTCCCTCACATAATGCAGCGATTGTCATCCAGCGATTGTGCTGACCCATTCATTCTGCTTCCTTATTGCTGTATTAATGGAAAATAACATAAATCCTGTGCTGCCCACAGCAAATACAGACTGTCAGCAGCTAAGGAAAGAGCAAATGTAGTACAATGCATGATGGGAGATGTATCGCACAAGCTGGCTTAGATACACAGGCTCAGCTGGCAATATCACATGATAAGATTGGATTAGGAGACAGCAGCAAATATGATAAAATTAGATACATCAACTCAGAAATCCGTATCACACATGGCAGGTTTAGATACACTGGTTCAGCAGACTATCGCACATAGTTCAGCAGACAGTATCATTATTATGCTTTGATACACTTACTTAGCAGACTGTATCACACATGATTGGATACATAAACTCAATGTTCACTCATCACACATGGCAAGCTTGAATACAACGGCTAAGCAGATAGTATCGCACATGCTTAGATACAACAGCTCAGAAGACAGTATCACAGGTGACAGGGTTAGATACAAAGGTTCA
The DNA here is from genome assembly GCA_019512145.1 of Engystomops pustulosus. Classification (NCBI taxonomy): domain Eukaryota; kingdom Metazoa; phylum Chordata; class Amphibia; order Anura; family Leptodactylidae; genus Engystomops; species Engystomops pustulosus. The sequence goes on along the minus strand of WNYA01003096.1, from coordinate 63 downwards.
GCAGTCAGTATCACACTACTGGATTAGATACACCACTCAGCAGACAGTATCACACATGACAGG
>WNYA01003095.1:0-29389 GCA_019512145.1 Engystomops pustulosus | reverse complement strand
AACGTTATCGGGAACACCTGTCAGGGAGCGCTGACCAGAGCTCGATGATATGTCATAGGATTAACCAATTACTTTAGAGTCACTATGTACCCTAAGCCCTTAAAGGGTCTGTACCCTATAGACATTAAAGGGGTTGGCCACTGTTACTCATGTGCCTTTTCTGCCTTAGTAATAATTAATGAATGTCTATTAAGTGAGTCAGCACTCCTGCTACTTACTTCAGTGTTGTTTGCAGACCCTCCATATTTCTTTGTTTACATGTCTGAGCTCTGCTGAATAGGAGGAGCAGCAGCAGGAGATTATGACTCATCCTGCTCCCTCCCCTATCCCTATCAGTAAGGACAGACTTGAAAAGAAAGATACAGTGTTAGACGCCATGATGACAGCCCAGAGCAGTGAGAAAGGAATCTGTATATGTATACAGAGGGCAGCATGGAGAGAACAGGGAGAAGCTGAAGCTCTCAAAGGAGGCAAAGACACAGGTGCATATACATGCAGTGACATGTCTAATGGATGAGATTTATTGAAAAGTGGGCAGCCCCTTTAAGCTCATATCCTGTACAGGGTGGATAAGTGTCTATAGGCTGGGGGTCTGACCATTGAGACCCCGAGAGACAAGTAGAATTTAGAATGTGGAGCTGAAAGTCCCCTTATCGTCCCCATGCCAAGTGTCCATGACTTCTTGGTGAGTCCTATAGAGGTGAATCAAGCACAGGTTGGGCAGTGTATGGTGCAAACGACTTTTGAGACCCCGATCTCCTGATCAGTGGGGGTCCCAGTGGTTAGACCCTAAGTCTATAGGGTTTTATTATTGCACAATCCCTTAAAATGGGTCTCCTAAAGTGGTTGTCTTACCCCTATTCACAATACAAAGGATAAGTATTTGATCCCTGGGGTCTGTCCTCCAGAATCCCCATGGATTGTATAAAGGGAATCCAACATTTTCCAAAAGTGTCCCACACTAAGTCCACATACCTGACCTCTGATTTATTCACGTCTATTGTAGCAAGGTCAGCTGTCCCAAAAGTCCCATCATAGAGCATGCATGGTGCCCTTCATGGTCACCTGGTGTCCTGAGCACTCGGGGTCCCAGGAGGTGGTGGATCCTCAGGCATTTATCCCATATTTTGTGGATAGGGCGTAAATGTATATAGTGATACAATTCCTTTAAGAATGAGGATTCTTGAGCCCTGAAAGGGTTGTCCTATAGATGACATTTACCCCTGTCCACCCCTGATCCCTGGTGGTCTCTGTATATAACAATGATTATGTTACATAAAGGTTCAATGTGACCGCAGCTCGGATCATTTCTATGGGTTCGCTGCATCGGCAGGTTGGCAGCTCCCGTGAAGCGAATGGTTTACATAGTCATATACTGACATATATACCAAAGAGACTGTCAGCAGTTGTTCACTGAGCACAGCGCCATACATTGTGTAGTGGCCGTGTGTCATATTGCATATTGTCCCTGGAGAGATGTGTAATCAGACCATTGTGTTTGTTGTTAGTAGAAACAGGACTGGGAAATGTGGATTTATAGTTCAGGATTGTAGACTCTCCAAATGCACTGGGGGCATGTCCTCACACTGCTGTGCTCTGTGCTCTCTGCAGTCAGTGTTAGGTATTGCTGGAGAGATGTGTAATCAGACCTTTGTGTATGTGGTTAGTAGCAGCAGGACTGTGAAATGTGGAATTATAATTCAGGATTGTAGATTTTTCAAATGCACTGGGGGCATGTCCTCACACTGCTGTGCTCTGTGCTCTCTGCAGCCAGTGTTAGCTATTGCTGGAGAGATGTGTAATCAGACCTTTGTGTTTGTTAGTAGCAGCAGGACTGTGAAATGTGGATTTTTAGCTCAGAACTGTAGATTCTCCAAGTGCACTGGGGGTGTGTCCTCACACTGCTGTGCTTTTAAGTATTTACAAACAGTTGCTTCACTGCCCCTCCCTTCTGCACTAAATGATGGCTGTAATGGCCTCTAGGTTCAAAGCTACAGCAGTCAACCAAAACCTAGGAGGAGGGACTGGGGATCATTTCAAAGCACAGAGTACAGCAGTGTGAGGACATATTCCTGTTAACCCTTTGCTTGCCTTTATCATACATCGCATTGCATAAGCAGATTAGGCAGCTCTGATACATGCTGTGACAACACATGGGCACCCCATGACTGTAATACAGGGGTGCAAGGGATTTCTAAAGGAAGCCGCCGCCTTCTGCAAAACCACAAAGTTGCTGCAGGAGTTATCGGGGGTTAAATTAAAGGGTAGCTTTATATTCTAAGGGTGCGGCATGGGAATAGTTAATCCTCTGGTAAGTTCACAGATACCTGGTGATGTTCCGGGATGTCACCCCACATTCTGCCTATTAAAGTGACGGCGCAGATTTAATGAAATTCCTGGGAACGTCACGGAGACACGGATTGCGGCGGGCGGCGGGCGCTGTCTCTCGGAGATGACATCTGACTCGCGCTCCGGCGTCCTGTGATATTTACAAGTGGCGCTAAATTGATCCATGAATGTTCTGTCACTTTGAGTGATGTGTTTTATTGTGTATTAATCATGCAGATCGGCGCCGCGTGCAGCGAATGTCTCGCTCCGGATACAATCTTACGTTATTTATCACTGTTATGACTTCTCCGGAAATTCACAGATTGCACTCGAGGAGCCGATCCCCGTAGACTGCAGTTACCGATGCGGCGTCGTTACCCGCGATTGTTACCGGGCGATTACTGTAAGAATTTCAGCAGAAATGGAACGGATGGGAGATGCTGGAATTTTGAGGAATTTTCATGGCTATGTTTGGGGTGAACCTTAACTCTCTGCTGCCTGAGGCGAGTTATATGACGGTGTCCTCCAAACCCCTTCCAGTAGTAATATAGCCGGTAATTTTTTTAGTACATAGATTCTCCATGCTATTTTTAAGGTTCAAGTTCTGCTTTGTAGCAGGTGACTGCTCCCCAGGTTCTCGCCGCCCCCTATCTTGCTGCCGCCTGAGGCAAGAGGCTAAACTATGTACAGTAATGCACAATTTGCCATTCGTTTCCATAACTGATGTGTAATACTACTTGTGTCCTGTAGTTGGCATTAACCTTGTTGTCGTGATTATGAGACTTTGTAGAAAGTTATCAACAGGTGTCCATTATAAGCCTGAATCGACTATGAAATACTTTTTTTTGCTGCTGTGTTCCCAATCAAGTGGGAGATTGTTTCTTGAAAATCCTTTAAAATATATAAACCTCCAGAAGATTATTTTTGAACATTTTATTTTATTTAGCAGCAGGACTGTGGAATATGGTTTTCTAATCCAAGATTGAAGGTTTTTCAAATTTACTAGTGGTGTGTCCTCACACTACTGTGCTCTGTTCTCTCTACAAGGAGTATTAGGTATTATCCCTGGAGAGATGTGAAATCATACCTTTGTGTATGTTGTTAGTAGCAGCAGGACCGTGAAATATGGATTTATATTCCATGATTAAAGCTTTTTCTAATTTACTGGGGATGTGTCCTCACACTGCTGTGCTCTGTTATCTCTACAGGGAGTATTAGGTATTATCCCTGGAGAAATGTGCAATCATACCTTTGTGTTTGTTAGTAGCAGCAGGACTGTGAAATATGGATTTATATTCCATGATTCAAGCTTTTTCAATTTTACTGCAGGTGTGTCCTCACACTGATGTTCTCTGTTCTCTCTACAGGGAGCATTAGGTATTATCCCTGAAGAGATGTGTAATCATACCTTTGTGTATGTTGTTAGTAGCAGCAGGACTGTGAAATATGGATTTATATTCCATGATAAAAGCTTTTTCAATTTTACTGCAGGTGTGTCCTCACACTGATGTTCTCTGGTCTCCCTGCAGACAGCATAGGGTATCTTCCTCGGAGAGATGTGTAATCATACCTTTTTTGTATGTTGTTAGTAGCAACAGGACTGTGAAATATGTATTGATATTCCAGGGTTGTAGCTTTCTCAGGTTTACTGTGGGAGTGTCCTCACACTGCTGTGCTCTCTACGGACAGTGTTGGGTACCTTCCCTGCAGAGGTGTGTAATCATACCTTTGTGCATGTTGTTAGTGGAAGCAGGACTGTGAAATGTTCCAGTATTGTAACTATTTCATGTTTAGTGGGGGTGTGTCTTCACACTGCTGTGCTCTTAGTTCTCTGCATTAAGCAACTGAAAGTGGTAGGTAATGTCTCGGGAGAGATGTGTAATCATATCTTTGTGTATGTTGTTAGTAGCAGAAGGACTGTGAAAAATGAAAATGAAATTCCAGGACTGGAGTTTTTGCTATTGCACTGGGGGCACATCCTCACACTGCTCTGCTCTTAGCTCTCTGCTGTCGTTTGCTCCACAGTTCTGCCTTTTGGGTCTGAGGAAAAGCTGTAACAGACTTCGGAATAAAGAAGCACTTAATTGCTAAGAACCAAAAGCACAGAAGTGTGAGGATACGCCACCATTTGCAAAAAAATGAATTGCAATTTTTGAAAGACAGAGTCCTTGTTCAAGAAAATCAACACATATGTGGACTGTGTACAACTGTGTGGACTGTGAGTTGAATTGTTGCGACACATTCCCACTAACCCTTCTTTGTGTATGTTGTTCTGTAGCAGCAGGACTATGAACTATGTATCTATATTCCGGGATTGTAGCTGGACTTGTTGCAGTGGAGAGATGTCCTCCTACTGCTGTAGAACTTCTCCACATCCCCTCCTGCTTCTGCTACTGGCACACACAAAGGTAGAATTATTCACTGCTCTAACCCTAATCCTGGATGGGTCCAGGTGCTGGTTCTGATCTTCCTGATCCAATGCTGCAGACCTGGCGGCTGCCATACTTATACATTAGCGATGGCTCACCTGCGCAAACTGTAGTCAGACAGTAATGGAGCAGCCGCACTCCTCCCCAGCGATGGCCACTTCCCGTCTCGCTGTGAGCCTTATATCGCTGTTGTCACATCAGTAAATTGCTGGTAATAGGTGTTGTTGTGCGCCGCCCCCAGCGCCTGACAGTCTCTATTACTGAGCCTGAGTCGTCTTAATGCGCTATACAGCGTCCTCCCATTATCCCCTATAATCTGTGAATGTGTATCTAACGGGATTTTCACCTCTTTATCCTCCCGCCTTCTTATTGGACAAGATACGATGAATGAGGTAAGTACCCAGATAGGTGACAGCTTAACTGCCGCTTCTGAGCTCTCTGCCCGCCTGATGAAGACTGATGGCAAAGTAATTGAGTACAATTGTTGGGTGAAATAGAAAATTACCTTCTAGTCATAGCTAAAAAAGTCACTTCCATCGATCTGTGTTTGTTGTTAGTAGCAGCAGGACTGTGAAATATGCATCTTTATTCCAGGATTCTTGTCCTTCCAAATACATGTGTCCTCACACTGCTGTGCTCTTAGCTCTCTGCAGCCCCTGTTTGGTATTGTCCCTAGAGAGGTGTGTAATCACACATTTGTGTATGTTTTTAGTAGCAGCAGGACTGTGAAATATGCATTTATATTCCAGGATTCTAGTTCTTCCAAATGCACTGGGGATGTGTCCCCCACACTGCAGTGCTCTTAGCTCTCTGCAGCCCCTGTTTGGTATCGTCCCTAGACAGATGTGTAATCACACATTTGTGTATGTTGTTAGTAGCAACAGGACTGTGTAGATTTATATTCAAGGATTCTAGTTTCTCCAAGTGCACTGGGGGCGTGTCCAGTGGTCTCTGCAGCCATTGTTATGTATTGTCCCTGGAGAGATGTGTAATCAGACCTTTGTGTATGTTGTTAGCAGCAGAATGACTATAAAATATGAATCTATATTGCAAGATACTCCAAGTCCATACACTGCTGTGCTCTTAGTTCTCTGCATTGAACTGCTGCTTATCTCTGCTGTGGAAGTTGCAGCAGATCTCTGATTGATTACTACAGTACTCAGTCAGATCAAAGTGGAGGGCTGTGGAGCAATTAAATACAGAGAATTAAGAGCACAGCAGTGTGAGGAAAGTGCACTTGATGTAGATAAAATCCTGGAATACAAATCCATATTTCACAGCACTGCTGCTAAGATGAACATACACACACAAAGATACAATTACATAGTGAACCTGGAACAATACCTAACACTATCTGTACAGAGCTAAGAGGACAACAGTGTGAGGACACACCTCCAGTGCACTTGAACAAATTACCATCTGGGAGTATATAAATCCATATTTCACAGTCCGGCTGCTACTAACAACATACACAAAGTTATGATTACAATTCCAGAGACAGTAACTAACACTGGCTGCAGAGCACAGCAGTGTGAGGACACCCCCAGTGTACTAAGTGAAGCTGCAATCCTGGAATATAATTCTGTTTTTTGCAGCGCTGCTCCTGCTACTAACAGCACACACAAAGGTATGATTACACATTTACCCAGGGACAATTCCCAACACTGTCTGCACAGAGCTAAGAGTACAGCAGTGTGAGGACTTTAAAGTGTACTTAGAGAAGCTGCAATCCTAGAACATAAATATTCAGGTCTATTTAACTTGCATCCTACCACACATTGACCCCCTCCCATCCTTATACCACCACCTCTACCCCCACTACCTCTTTGCCCCTGGTACTATCATGGCCCCTCATCCAAATTTCCAGGGAATCCTGTGACACAGCATCTTGAAGAATGATTTGTGACAGTAGAAAATCCATCACTTTTAACCCATTGTGCTCCGCTGTGACACTGCCCGACTCCGACACTCGGTTAAACACCCGCAGATGTCAGCCATCTATGACACTTTGCGGCGCATCAGCTTATTTCTGAGTAGTGAAATGTAATTGTCTTAGCGGGATATTATTACCTTTGCATATTTAATGGGTCATCTTAGCGTCTGCTTTAATTGAATTCCCGTTACCGTGTGCAAATCATCTGCAAATGAAAATTTAAGTCAAGATTTTTATTTATTTATTTATTTTTTGTATACAAATCATTTACTGTAGGAGAAACGTGGATCACAATGTGAATAACACCGCATATAGGGAGGACTTCCTAGGGAAAGAAGAGCTTTGACGCCCTCTAGTGGGGAGTTATGTGAAGTGCTATGGAGAAGTAAACTGTGTTTTAGGAATGTTATTTTGATGGCCTATCTGAGAATTTTGCACCTCCGCCCAGGGTCGTAACTACAGGGGTAGCAAGCTGTAAAAAAAAAAAATCCATAAGAGAATGGCGCAACTGCATTTATGCCACTAAAAATACAACTAGTCCTGCAGAAAACTAACCCTCATACAAGCTGAACATACAGAGCAATGTGATAAAGTCCTAAATGTATTACCTTTACCCCTTCAGGACTCGGCCTATTTTGGCCTCTAGGACGCGTCCTCATTTTTCAAATCTGCCCTGTGTTACTATAAGGGGTTGTAGTTTTGGAAGGTTCATTGCTGGGGTCATAAAAGATCCGGGGGCCCCAATGCATTTTTATTGAATGTTCACTAGTGTCCATTCGTGTGCCCTCAAATGATCTTCCAAAACCAACTGAGAACACAGGAGAAATCCCTACTAGAGATGAGCGAACATGCTCGTCCGAGCTTGATGCTCGGTCGAGCATCAGGGTACTCGAAACTGCTCGTTGCTCGGACGAATACTTCGCCCGCTCGAGAAAATGGCAGCTCCCGCCGTTTTGCTTTTTGGAGGCCAGAAACAGAGCCAATCACAAGCCAGGAGACTCTGCACTCCACCCAGCATGACGTGGTACCCTTACACGTCGATAGCAGTGGTTGGCTGGCAAGATCAGGTGACCCTGGGATAGACTAGCCGCTGCCCGCGCTGCTCGGATCATTCTGTCTCTGGATGCCGCTAGGGAGAGAGCCCCTCCACTGAATAATACCACACTGAATAATACCCCCTCCACTGAGTAATACCCCCTCCACTGAATAATACCCCCCTGAATAATACACCCTCCACTGAGTAATATCCCCTCCTGTGAATAACACCCCCCCTGAATAATACCCCCTCCACTGAATAATACCCCCTCCACTGAATAATACCCTCTCCACTGAATAATTCTCCTATAAACTGGTTTGGTTTTAATCCTGTATCATGTCATTAGGCTTCCTACAGGTCATGCTTGATGTCAAGGTAGCTTTCCTTACAAGGTAGCTAAAAGAGGCGTGTTTTCCTTATCCTATCCTGGAAAAGTTTGCATATTTTCCCATAATCCCCCTAGTGTAGCATCCATGGCTATAAGACTCCACACGCCTACATGGTGCCCTTATTTGGCAGTCTCCATAAGTAGGACTCTTACTTCCCGACTCTCACCCAGCCAAACCAGTTCCTTACACTGTACTGAAGAGATGCAACCACATCGGAACATTATACAGCGTTCTGATCGCTCATTCAAGTCCAATACACTGCTCTACAATACTAATTCATTGTAGAGCACGCTCATGCATGCGCAGACAGTTTACAGTTAGACCTGGAAGGGATCTGACTGCTCAGGACATGGGGCTACCCAGAAGAGCATCAGATCCCACAGTAAGGGGCACAGGGGGTCCGGCCCTTAGGGGGAAGACCCTTATATGCCGTGGTCATGCTTGACTGCGGTGTGTAAAGGGTTTAGCACTCGCGATCGTGATCGCGAGTGTTAGAGCGCTGTGTCAGCTGTAATATACAGCTGACACCCGCTGCTGCTGGTGCCAGCTCCATTCACGAGCCGGTGCCACAAGCAGGATGTTATAGAACATCCCAGTGCAGGGACATACTATCTCGTCCAGGTGCGCATAGGGGTTAAAGAGAACCTGTCACCAGTGACTCTACCCCTCCTCCCACAAGCTCCCCAGTATACCTTTTAGATGCCTTTACCCATAGGATTAGAGCCAGCATAAAAAGAGTTAAATTGATGTCCTCATGGAGTTCCAGTCATGGAGGTGGGAAGCTTCAGTATACAGTTAGGCTACCCATGACATGTGTCTCCCTAAAGAAAATTGCTGAGGGAGGGGTGAGGAGGAAGGTTGATTTCTCTTCATATAACCAGCGTCTCTCTTGCATTCTCCATCCTGAGGGAATGTTTGATGATGTAGCAGAGCTGGGTCACACATATCCACTGTCTCTCTCTCTCTCCTGCTCCTCACTCCATCCTCAGGAATTCTCTTCAGCTTCACATAGGTGAGCAGAGGAAAGCAAACGGAGCTGTATATGCCTGTAGTTGTATATTGGCAGAGGCACCTTAAGTACCAGTTCCACACCAGTAGCATGATGGTAGCAAAGAGACCTTTCAATCAGGAATAGGCAATGCAGGGAACAATGAATATACAGGACTCACTTACTGTGATTGGACAGAAGTGTAGCCACGGAGAGGAACAATTTAGGATAAGGCAATGATTTTAATCCCTTAACAACTTGTGACGTATTAGTACATCACAAGTCTATTAAAGGGGGTTTCCCATGAAAGAAAGTTCTCAAATATTAATCCCCTAGTTATATTTACACAATTAATTTTTTTAACCCCTTACTTTACAATTTTACAGTTTTATTGCTGTTTTAACTGCTATCACTCAGTGATGGTCAGTGTAAGATTCCAGAGTGTGAGTGGGGACTCTCTAAGCAGACACTTCATGATCCCTCTGTGCTATGAGAGGCTGTGTGCTGACAATGGGCTTAGATTATCAGGGTACAGGGTTTATCTGTACTTTTATTTTGCTTCTGAACCTTCTACTAGTATCTGACAAATAGAAAAAGAGTGATGAGATAGATCAGAGATGATGAGATGCATATAACACACAATGACACTCCAGCTCGGCTTTATCTCTCTATATCTCAGCTATAACACACACAGTGAGCTCTGCTACATGCCTCCTTCCTATGCTATAAGGATCTTATCTTGCCTGTAGCTTGTAGAGTAAGTCTGTGTTACTGCCGGACGGAAGTGTCTGTGAGTGTCTAAGTTACTTAGAATGACAGGTTCTCTTTAGCAGCTCAGTAACTTTTCAACAAACTTTGCATAAATCAAAAATATAATCAACAAGTAACTTTGTAATGTATCTTTTTAGAGAAAAGTGCTTCTCTCTCCACTTACTTTGGCTCTTATCTCCAACTTTCATATGTCTGCTAGGTTCCATTTTGCCATCAACAGGACAGAAATGCACTGAGCAGTCTGGTTATTCAGATGGTCTATGGAGAAGGAGGGGGGATGAGTCACAGCAGCTAGGTCACTGAGTAACAGCAGTTAGGTCTCCATCCACCAGAGGCAGAGGTACAGTAGAAGCATAAAGCTGTCCCCACTTCAGCCTGCCCCCTCTGTCTTGCGCAGGCGCTACTTATGATCTAACCCAGCGCATGTGCATATGATCATGATGTGGTTCAACAAATGGCTTTCTAGATGCATTGCGCATGAGACTGATTCATGGTGCATGTATGCGGTCATGGTGAGGTCACTCACCAACCCTCCTCTTATGCGCTGGATTTTAACAATCTTCAAAATACTGTAGTAGAGTGTGATTCAGGTATGTCCCTCACAATAAATGGATGGAAATCTGCTGTGATGCAGTATAATGCCCTAGTGCTGTCAGTGGTGAACCCAAACACCCTGCTGCCTGAGGATAGTTATAGAACCCTCTCTGCCCAATCCAATGCTAATGTATCAGGTTACACCCACGCTGACATCAGGTATGAAGGGACAATATATTTAAGTGTCAGGTTTTGCTTTGTAGCAGGTGACTGCGCCCCTGATACAGCCGCCACCCAATTTTGCTGCAGGTGGTGCTGCCTGAGGCAAGAGGCTCAACTCACCTCTGAGCTCTATATAACATCCTTATCACTGCTGACAGGTTATATTCAACCAATTTGAGGTCAAATAGATGAGGATACATATTGTTCGCAATGACTGTGAATAAGTATCCAAAACTTTATTGTAAACTTTTCATTATCCAGTAGAATCTGAGGAATTCCAAGTATGCGGCAAAGCCTTGACTCAATCCCAGCGTCCTAACAGTCACATAAATATATACACATCCCGGCCATAGTTTAGATGTCAGAGGGGCTGAGTAAATAAATGAAGTTACTATGTCGTGTATGAAGGGCACATTGTTCAGACGACATAAAACATTGAGGAACAGAACCCCGGACTGTTCACAGTCACCAATGGTCCCCATAACTACATCTAGACACATGACTACTGGGGTTATAAAAGCTAAGAATTCCCATAAAAATGGAAGGGGAACACATTTACTGTGTTAACAGAAATTCTGTGCTTTTAAGGAATACAAGGGTTTGTGCACACACAGCAGAAATGGATGTAATCCTCAAGTCTAGAGGAGCCGACTGTATGAACACGCTGCAAAACCTTCCTGTATGGATGTATCTTACCCTATAGAACTTATACCCAATATTGATGTGAAAATTACCCAATATTTAATATGTCCTGGTCTGAATTCTCCCACAAACACTTGGCATATCTGAGCCTGGAGTATATATACGGTAGGAGCGTAGTGTGGAATGAGAACAGCTGTGAGCCCCGAGAGGGATGCTGATGACTGAGGCGATCATGACTAGCTGAGGAGACAACTGTAAAGTACCTGGAGGTCTACAGGGTCACCTTTAGATTATATATAGTAACCATATACTGTATAATGTACCCACTGCATAGCCAATAACTGTCTCACCACTGGGTGTCCAACGTCTGGGACAACCAATGATTAAGAGACAGAGACCTGCCATAGATGAACGCTGCCCTGGCATGGATGCGTCATTCACTGCTGTGTGTCTGCGTAGAATGATGTACCAGATGCCCATAGAAGAGAATGGAAAGCATCAGTTTTATGGTGCACCCACTCTTGTGTTCAATAGCCATTCCCGGAATATGGGTGGCCCCAACGCTATGCTGGGTCCACCCGACAACGTCAAGGTTTCACCACAGGGCTGACCTCTCCAATCTCCTCCCTGGCAGAAGAAGGGTTAATACTAAGGAAAGGCCTGAGAAAGCTGTCCCTCTCTTTCTCAGATGGCTGGTACCCTGGTCAAAGGCTAGGAGCCCAGGATCCAAGGCAGGCGATCAATGCCTCGGCTTCTTCTGATTTTTCTGGCAGTCTTCTCCTTCGAGCTCTGTTACCTAACTGCAAGACCCTAGAGACTGGGGCTATTCTCCTCATATACCCTCTACGAGGGGCGGAGTGGTTACATTTCAACACAAACAAGGACAAAGTGTTATTTCCATAAACTTACATTGAGTCCCCATGATATTCTATGGCAGAAAGTTTCTAAAATGGTAAACAACTTTCCAGACAGCACCTGTCTAAAGGTCAGACTGTCTGCTTTTCTGGTAAACAAGTCTGTTTTTCTTCAAAACAATCTCTACTATAGTTATAGAAAATGACTTCCCTTTTATTAGACATACACAGTCAGAAATATCTCTTTGTTCATTAACCCCTTCTACTGGTCCATCCAGGCGCAATAATAATAAACAAAAAATATATTACAAAACACTATAGATTAAAGCAAATTAACCCTTGATATAAAATAAATTAAGAAGTACAGACTTTGTTTAGGGGAAATATTCAAATGTGCAAAGTTCAATGCTCCTCTGTTACAGGACACTACACTATGAAATTGGGGATCTACATTAACCAGACTGATCTGCCATCCTTTGGCTGCAGGTTGGCCTATGTTCTTGTACCATAGTATTTTACTACAGTGCTATAATTCTATTACCGGATGGTGACTGATCTGAAAATCCAAATGCAAAGTCCATAGAAACTTGACGTATGACTGGAGGAATATATGGTACATAAAATGCCTTAAACAGCAAAGGGTTAACTTCTCCTGCATGGAGGATTTGGTTGTGAGTTCCCCCTGTCCACTAGTAATGGAACATTGAGTGCATCTGTCTTCTGGCACCATGTACATAAACACCCAGAAATGTGCAGTACATGAGCAGATCATGAAGGCATTAAGGCTTCCATTATGTTATTTTAGATATTAACGTCTGTGACTAATGCTTGCGCCTTTGGCATCCTGATAAAAATGCCGGATGACTCATTCCCCTTTCTCCAGTCTCATGATCCAAGGCAATTTTTTTTTAAATCTTGGATTCTGAAGACCTCATCACTGTGACCGTGTGCGTACAGACATTGTATTCACGTAACTGGGAGGAATGCAGAACCTACCACATAACAGTCCACAAGCCAGGACATGTGCGAGATAGACTGTTCTGACCCCTGACCACTGCTGGCTATGATAGAAAGGTGTCAGGACACACAGGACATGGCAGCTCGCCGTGTATGGGGGGGTGTAGTCACAGAGGGGTCAGAGCGCCCATGCTGACCCCTGACCACTGCTGGCTATGATAGAAAGGTGTCAGGACACACAGGACCTGGCAGCTCGCTGTGTATGGGGGATGTAGTCACAAAGGGGTCAGAGCACCCATGCTGACCCATGACCACTGCTAGCTATGATAGAAAGGTGTCAGGACACACAGGACATGGCAGCTCGCTGTGTATGGGGGGTGGTAGTCACAGGAGGGCTGGGGTGGGGGTGTCCCGGGTTTTGCCCTGTTTTTTGGGTTTTTGGGGATCAGAGCACCCATGTGACCCTGACCACTGTGGCTATGAAGAAAGGTGTCCGGACACACAGGACATGGCGGCTCGCTGTGTATGGGGGTGTAGTCACAGAGGGGTCAAGCCCCCATGATGATACCCTGCTGGCTATATAGAAAGGTGTCAGGAGACACAGGACATGGCAGCTCGCTGTGTATGGGGGGTGTATCATAGAGGGTCAGAGCGCCCATGCTGATCCCTGACACTGCTGGTATGATAGAAAGGTGTCAGGACAACACAGGACATGGCAGCCCGGTGTATGGGGGGTGTAGTCACAGAGGGGTCAGAGCGCCCATGCTGACCCCTGATCACTGCTGGCTATGATAGAAAGGTGTCAGGACACACAGGACATGGCAGCTCGCTGTGTATGGGGGGCGTAGTCACAGAGCAGTCAGAGCGCCCATGCTGACCCCTGACCACTGCTCATTGTCGCTCTGACCCATCTTGATTAACACCCCCATAACACGAGCGGCCATGTCCTGTTGTATCCTGACACCTTTCTATCATACCACCAGTGTCAGGGTCAGCATGGGCGCTCTAACCCCTCTGTGACTACACCCCCCATACACAGCAGCTGCCATGTCCGTGTGTCCGACACCTTTCATCATAGCCAGCAGTGTCAGGGGTCAGCAATGGGGCTCTGACCCTCTGTGATTACACCCCCATACACCGGGCTGCCATGTCCTTGTTGTCCTGACACTTTCTATCATACCAGCAGTGATCAGGTCAGCATGGGCGCTCTGACCCTCTTGACTACACCCCCCATACACAGCGAGCTGCCATGTCCTGTTTCCTGACACCTTTCTATATAGCCAGCAGGGTGCTCATACATGGGGCTTGACCCCTCTGTGACTACACCCCCATACACAGGCGAGCCGCCATGTCCTGTGTGTCCGGACACCTTTCTTCATAGCCACAGTGGTCAGGGTCACATGGGTGCTCTGACCCCACCCACAGGCAAAACCCGGGACACCCCCACCCCAGCCCTCCTGTGACTACACCCCCCATACACGCGAGCTGCCATGTCCTGTGTGTCCTGACACCTTTCTATCATAGCCAGCAGTGTCAGGGTCATTATGGGCGCTCTGACCCCTCTGTGACTACCCCCCCCCTACACAGCGAGGCTCCATGTCCTGTTGTCCTGACACCTTTCTATCATAGCCAGCAGTGGTCAGGGGTCAGCATGGGGGTCTTGACCCCTCTGTGACTACACCCCCCATCACAGCGAGCTTGCCATGTCCTGTGTGCCGGACACCTTTCTATCATAGCCCAGCGTGGTCAGGGGTCAGCATGGGGCCTGACCCCTCGTGACTACACCACCCCCCATACACAGCGAGCTGCCATTCTGTGTGTCCTGACACCTTTCTATCATAGCCACCAGTGGTCGTTGTCAGCATGGGCCCTGACCCTCTGTGACAACACCCCCCATACACAGCGAGCGTGTGCCATGTCCTGTGTGTCCTGGACACCGTTTCTATCAAGCCAGCAGTGGTCAGGGGTCAAGCATGGGCACCTCTGACCCCCTCTGTGACTAACACACCCCCATACACAGCGAGTTGCCATGTCCTGTGTCCTGACACCTTTCATCATAGCCAAGCAGTGGTCAGGGGTCAGCATGGGCGCTCTGACCCTCTGTGACTACACCCCCCATACACAGCGATCTGCCATGTCCTTGTTGTCCTGACACCTTTCTATCATAGAGCCAGCAGTGGTCAGGGGTCAGCACGGGTTCTGACCCCTCTGTGACTACACCCCCATACACCAGCGAGCTGCCATGTCCTGTGTGTCCTGACACTTTCTATCATAGCCAGCAGTGGTCAGTCAGCATGTGCTCTGACCTCTCTGTGACTACACCCCCCATACACAGCGAGCTGCCTCTTCTGTGTGTCCTGACACTTCTATCATAGCCATCAGTGTCAGGGTTCAGCATGGGGCTCTGACCCCTCTGTGACTACACCCCCAACACAATCGAGCTGCCATGTCCGTTGTCCTGACACTTTCTTCATAGCAGCATTGGTCATGGTCAGTATGGGCTCTGACCCTTATGTGACATCACCCCCATACACAGCGAGCTGCCATGTCCTGTGTGTCCTGACGAACCTTTCGATCATATCCACTGGTCCGGTCAGCATGGGAGCGCTGACCCTCTGTGACTACATCCCCCATACACAGCGAGCTGCCCTGTCCGGTGTCCGACACCGTTCATCATAGCCAGCAGTGGTCAGGTCAGACATGGGGCTTCGACCACTCTGGACTACAACCCCCCCATTACACAGCGAGTGCAGTCCTGGTGGTCCTGAACCTTTCTATCATAGCCTGCAGTGGGTCAGGGTCAGCATGGGAGCTCTGACCGCTTCTGGACTACACTACCCCATACACGCAGTCTGCCAGTCTCCTGTGTGTCCTGACACCCTTCCTATCATAGCAGCATTGGTCAGGGGTCAGCATGGGTGACCTTCTGACCCCTCTGTGACTAACACCCCCATACAAAGCGAGCTGCCATTCTTGTGGTTCTGACACTTCATCATGAGCCAAGCAGGGTAGGGGTCCGATATGGGCGCTCTGAACCCTCTGTGACTCACCAAAAAGCTTCCGCTGCTCTGCCACGTGAAAAGGATTTTATCTGTCAGGTTGTTTTTTTTTTTATTTTGTATTTTATATTTGCAAAGAAAAAGTAAAATAAAAAAGTAAAATAATATTTCTGAGTCCTGGTGCAAAAGCTGCTATAAGATTTGGTGATAGATACAAAGTCAAGAACTTATCGTTCAATATTCTGAGGAATTTTACTATATTAACCATAAAATCACCAAACTTTTGCCTCCAAATCTCAATTTTTTTTTTTAATTCTATCTAATTTTTTACTAAACTTCTACTTGACTTCTAATCTTGTCCAATGTGTGTACATCTATATGCTGGGACTTGGTGGAAGTAGATCTAGCTGCTGGGAGAAGATGTAGCTGCAGGGTGGAGATCAAACTGTTGGGAGGAGATCTAGTTGCTGGGATGAGATGAAGCTGCTGGAAGGAGATCTCACTGTTTGGAGGAGATCTAGTTGGTGGAAGGAGATCTAGTTGGTGGAAGTAGATCTAGCTGCAAGGAGTCGATCTAGCTGCTGTTAGGGGATCTAACTGCTTGGAGGAGATCTAACTGTTGGGAGGATATCTAGTTGTTAGGATGAGATGTAGCTGCTGGGAGGAGATCTAGTTGCTGGAAGGAGATCTAGCTGCTGAGTGGAGATCTAGTTGCTGCATGGAGACCTAGTTGTTAGGAGCAGATCTAGCTGCTGGGAGAAGAACTTCCTGCTAGGTGAGACCTAGTTTCTGGGGGGAGACCTATTTGCTGGTTGGAGATCTAGCTGTTGCATGGAGACCTGGTTGTTGGGAGGAGATGTAGCTGCTGGGAGACCTTCCTGCTGGGGTAAAACCTAGTTTCTGGCAGGAGACCTAGCTCAGCTGTTGCATGGGGACCTAGTTACTTCGTGGAGACCTAGCTGCTGTTTGGAAAACTAGCTGTTTGCATGGAGACTGAGCTGCTTAGGGGATACCGTGCTGTTGAGGGGAGACCTAGCTGCTGGTTGGAGACTTAGCAGTTTCGTGAAAATCTAGCTATTGCATGGACACCTACACACCAAAAAAGAGGGCGAGTGTACGACAATCATATAAACAAGATATAAAATATCAAAATTTTATTAAAGCATAATAATAATACCATAACATAAATGTGAATACAAAAATTACAAAGGCACATATCATAAGGAGAGACCGTAGGACAAATCACATTGGAAATATCTGGCTAAAAATTGGGTAGATATAGAAGCTACCACAGCGTATGTGTGCACCTGGCAAGGGACTAAGGCCAAAAAACTATGAGGACAATACCAGTTATGACATGTCCTCATAGATCAGTGATGGCTAACCTATGGCACTGGTGCCAGAGGTGGCACTCAGAGCCCTTTCTGTGGGCACCCAGGCCATCACCAGAGATGACTCCAGGTATCTTCCTGCAGTCCCAGACAGCCCAGGACTTGCTGTGCACAGAGGTATTTTACAGTGACAGCTGTACCTGGGACTATTTCTGACAGATAAAATCCTTTTCACGTGGCAGAGCAGCGGAAGCTTTTTTGTACTTAATGTATCATCAAACACAGCGGTGCCAGTCAGTATACCCAGTGGGCGTATAATTTATATCTTGGCCTTGTCGGCGCCGATTTCTCCCCCTATCATAATGACTCACTTATTACACACGGCCATGACTGTGTGATAAGCGCTTACCTGAACATAGAGATATGGAAGATTCTGTGGAGAGATATATATGGAACAGGCTTCTTGGATCATGAAGTGGGAAGAACTCTTCCTTTTATGAAGTGGAAAAGGGAAAAATTAGAGGTAGAATCAGTGGGTACGGATTGAAAAAGCTTAAAAAATTAGCATGAATCATAAATATCATGTGTGTATATAAGTCAGCCTAAAACTGTCCATGATCAGACTTGTATTCTGCTTTGTATATCAGTTTTCCCCTCTGCAGGCTCTACCTGTAATTCCTAGTTGTTCCAGAGTTGGTGGCTGGAGACTAGATGCTATCATGTCTCCCATATACTGCACATATAAATAAGAGGGCGGGGAAGTAAGAGTTCTCCTTAAAGAGACTTTGCCAAATAAGGCCGCCTTGTAGGTGTGTGTAGACTTATAGCCATTGATGCTCCATTAGGGGATTCTGGGAAAATATGCAAATAAGAGAATTGATGACCTGTAAATAAAGGTGAGACAGAAAATTTATGTTACCTCCAGCATCTCCTGTGTATGTGTCTCTCCTCATTCCCCCTCCCCTCTTTATAGACTTTTATGTAATCCTGATGCCTTTTGTGGTTTGAGATGTGATAGTTGAATGGAAAATTAGAGGGAGGAAAAAAGGAGCCTGGTAAGTAGAGAAAGAAGCATTTTCCTCTGTTTCCTGGAACTATTTACTGCAGAAATGGTAGAAGAGCAAGTAATTCTATGTTTATAATCTGAAAATGACAAAGGCCACGACAATTAGAATGTATAGACAGCAAACCTTTTGGACATTAAGCTGGTGGGATCTGGACAGAAGAAAAGTTATTAATTCAATTCTATATCACAAAGGGAAGGTCAAGGTTTCCTCATGAGGTTAAACAAGGTCACAACAATGGGGCTTATTTACTATTTCCCGCGGCCGCATTTCCATTGGGTTTCTCGACATTTTCGGGGATCGCGCCGTGGATTGCGTTGCACACAAATCGGGGGAGCAGGCCAGCGGACGATCCGACGGATTTGGATAATGCGCAGGATTTAACATTTTAAATTGTGTCGCGGCAGAATCGTAGTGAATCGCAGCAGGCTTCATCCTCGTCGGACATTCCGGATCAGGGATCGCGCAGGGACCTTTTTCTGATTATGCATCCTGGTATCAGGTACTAGGTAAGTGATGCACACACCTATCTGACCACATGATGTAAGACCCTTCAATGATAGAAGTGGGTTGATCAGGTTCTCTCTTCCAAAACCTCAGGGGTAATTCAAGATAAATTAGTACCAGTAGAGACCTCTGGGCCACTACACATGCTTGAGTTTTGATGCGCTGGCAATTACAGTAGATGCTTTCTGCAATAAAAGGGGTCAATATTCCCGCACAATGGGGCACATTTACTAAGGGTCCTGCGGCCGCGATTCCCTCGAGTTTTCCTGAGTATTTACGATTTTGGGCCATTTTGTGCTGAATTGCCCTGGGGTTTGGCGCACACGATCGGATTGTGGCGCATCCGAGCCGGCTTGCATGCGACAGAAATCAGGGGGCGTTGTCCGACGGATTCGGACAAACCGCAGAATTTAAAAAAGGATTTGTGTCGCAAGATCAGCACTTACATGCACCAGGAAGAAGAAGGTGAACTCTGGCAGACCTCAGCGCAAAAGCGACACCTGCTGGATATCGGGCCAACGACCTTAGTGAATCCCGGCAGACCCGAATCCTCGTTGGACAGCGCCCTGCGGGGACGCGACTGGACCTGGTAAGTAAATGTGTCCCAATGACTATACTCAGCACAGACAGTGAGCTTCCATGTTCTGTGTGTCCTGACACCTTTCTATCATAGCCAGCAGTGGTCAGGGGTCAGCATGGGTGCTCTGACCCCTCTGTGACTACACCCCCCATAAACAGCGAGCTGCCATGTCCTGTGTGTCCTGACACCTTTCTATCATAGCCAGCAGTGGTCAGGGGTCAGCATGGGTGGCTATGATAGAACGGTGTCCGGCCCACAGGACAGGGCAGCTCGCTGTGTATGGGTGTAGTCACAAGGGTCAGAGCTCCCATGCTGACCCTGCACTGCTGGCTTGATAGAAAGGTTCGTCAGGAACACACATGACATGGCCGCTCGCTGTGTTAGGGGGTGTATGTCACATAGGGTTCAAGCGCCCATACTGACCCCTGATCACGCTGGCTATGATAGAAATGTGTCAGGACACACATGACATGGCGCTCGCTGTGTATGGGTGTTGTCATCAGATGTCGAGCACCCATACTGACCCCGGACAAGCTGGCTATGATAGAAAGGTGTCGGACACACAGGACTGGCCAGCTCGCTGTGTAGGGGGTAGTACACAAAGGGGTCAGAGCACCCATGCTGACCCATACCACTGCTAGCTTATGATAGAAAGTGTCAGACACACAGGACAGTGCAGCTCGCTGTGTATGGTGGTGTAGTCACAGAGGGGTCAGAGTCTCCCATTCTGACCCCTTTACCACTGCCTGGTCTATATAGAACGGTGTCAAGGACAACAGTACATGGCATCTCGCTGTGTATGTGGGATGTAGTTCATCAGAGAGGTCATAGCACCCATGCTGATCCCGTGAAAAAACCCCCCACTGTTGGCTATGATAGAAGGTGTCAGGACACACGAACTGGCAGCTCGCTGTGTAGGGGGTGTAGTCACAAAGGGGTCAGAGCACCCATAGCTGACCCATTACCACCTGCTACTGATAGGAAAGGGTGTCAGGACCACAAGGACCATGCGATCGTCGTGTGTAGGGGTGTGTAGTCACAGAGGGTCAGAGCCATCCCATGCTTGACCCTACCACTGCTGCTTGATAGAACGGTGTCAGGACACACAGGACTGGCAGCTCGCTGTGTAGTGGGGGGTTTAGAGGATGTCGAAGCACCCATGCTGCACCTGACCATGTGGTCTATGATAGAAGGGTGTCAGGAACACCAGACATGTGCAGCTCGCTGGTATGGGTGGTGTAGTCACAGAGGGGTCAGGCACCCCATGCCTGACCGCTGACCAGTGCGGTATGATCAGAAAGGTGTCAGGACACACAGGACATGGCAAGCTCGCTGTGTATGGGGAGTTGTGTGCAAAGGGGTCAGAGCAGCCTGCTGACCACTGACCAATGCTGTCTATGAAAGAAGGTGTCAGGACAAACGGACATGGCAGCTCGCTGTGTATGGGGGGTGTAGTCCAGAGGGGTCAGAGCTCCCATGCTGACCCTGACCACTGCTGGCTATGATAGAACGGTGTCAGGACACACACAGGACAGGCAGTCTCGCTGTGTATGGGGGGTGTAGTCACAGAGGGTCAGAGTGCCCATGTCTGACCCCGTCCCTGGCTGGCTATGATAGAAAGTGTCAGGACACACAGGACATGGCAGCTCGCTGTGTATGGGGGGTGTAGTCACAGAGGGGTCAGGCGCCATGCTGACCCCTGACCACTGCTGGCTCTATGATAGAAAGGTGTCAGGACACAGGACATGGCAGATCGCTGTGTATGGGGGGTGTAGTCACAGAGGGGTCAGAGCGCCCATCTGACCCCTACCACTGCGTGGCTATATAGAAAGGTGTCAGGACACAGGACATGGCAGCTCGCTGTGTATGGGGGGAGTGTAGTCACAGAGGGGTCAGAGCTCCCATGCTACCCCTGACACTGCTGGCTATGATAGAAAGGTGTCAGGACACACAGGACATGGCAGCTCGCTGTGTATGGGGGTGTAGTCACAGAGGGTCAGAGCACCCATGCTGACCCTGACCACTTGCTGCTATGAGAAAGGTGTCAGGACACACAGACATGGCAGCTCGCTGTGTATGGGGGGTGTGTAGTCACGAGGGGTCAGAGCCCCCACCCATTCTGACCCCCTTCGGATATATAGAAAGGTGTCAGGACACACAGACATGGCAGCTCGCTGTATGGGGGTGTAGTCACAGAGGGGTCAGAAGCCCCATGCTGACCCCTGACACGCTGGCTATATAGAAAGGTTGCGGAACACAGACATGCATGGGCCGCTGTGTATGGGGGTGTAATCAAGAGGTCAGAGCGCCCATGTGACCCTGACACTGCTGGCTATGATAGAAAGGTGTCAGGACACACAGGACATGGCGCTCGCTGTGTATGGGGGTGTGTAGTCACAGATGGTTAGGAGCGCCCATGGTGCTGACCCGGGGCAGGGGGGTGCCGTGTGTGCTATGATAGAACGGTGTCATGAGACACATGCAAATGGCCAGGCTCGCTGTGTGTATGGGGGTTGTGTATGTCACAGAGGGGATCAAGCGCCCAATAAGGAAAAAAAGGCGAAACCGTGAGCCCACGGATGGCTGGCTACTGATCAGAACGGTATGTGCTCTGACAGGGCAATGAAAACAGGCGACAAGGCATCAGCTGTTATGGAGGGTGGTATCCCGGATGGGGTGACCCCTTAGGCGTACGGCTATGATCAAAGTGGGGGGGCAAGTGGGGGTGTGGTGAGAGCCCATGGAGTCCAGCGCGGGGCGCATGAAACCAGTGCTGACCTACTGACATGCAAAGAGGGTGTCGCGGGGGACAGACAACCGTGACCAATGGTCGAGGGTCGTAGACACAGGCGATATACGCTGTGTTATGGGGGGTGTAGTCACAGAGGGGCAGGAGGGCACCCATGCTGACCCCCGATGAGTGGCCGGTCGTGACGCCGACGCATATGATCGGAAAAGGTCTGCAGGGTGTACACAACGGAAAGAAAACATGGACTCACGTCTGTGCTGGGCGGGATAGTATCGTCATGCTGGGACACATTACTTACCAGGTCACAGGCTCGTGCGGCCCGCGCTGGTGGTCCAACGAGGATTCGGGTTCGCCGGGATTCACTAAGGTCGTTGGCCCGATATCCAGCAGGCGTGTCGCTTTTGCGCTGAGGTCCTGCCAGAGTTCACCTTCTTCTTCCTGTGCATATAGGAGTGCTGATCTTGCGACACAATCCTTTTTTTAAATTCTGCGGTTGTCCGAATCCGTCGGACAACGCCCCTGATTTCTGTCGCATGCAAGCCGCTCGGAGTCGCCACACATATCGATCGTGTGCGCCAAACCCCAGTGGCAATTCCACACAAAATGGCCCAAAATCGTAAATACTCAGGAAAACTCGAGGGAATCGCGGGCCGCAGGACCTAGTAAATGTGCCCCATTGTGCGGGAATATTGACCCCTTTATTGGCAGGAAAGCATCTACTTGTAATTGCCAGCGCATCAAAACTCAAGCAGTGTAGTGGCCCAGAGTCTCTACTGGTACTAATTTAATCTTGAATACCCCTGAGGTTTTGAAAGAGAGAAAACCTGATCAAACACCACTTCTATCATTGAAGGTCTTACATCATGTGGTCAGATAGGTGTGTGCATCACTTACCTAGTGACCTGATACCAGATGCATAATCAGAAAAACGGTCCCTGCGCGATCCCTGATCCGGAATGTCCGACGAGGATGAAGCTCTGCTGCGATTCACTACGATTCTGCCAGCGACACATTTAAAATTTAAATCCTGCGCATTATCCAAATCCGTCGGTATCGTCCGCTGGCCTGCTCCCCCGATTTGTGTGCAACGCAATCACGGCGCGATCCCCGAAAATGTCGAGAAACCCAATGGAATGCGGCCGCGGGAAATAGTAAAAGCCCCATTGTTGTGACCTGTTAACCTCATGAGGAAACCTTGACCTTCCCTTGTGATATAGAATTGAATTAATAACTTTCTTCTGTCCAGATCCCACCAGCTTAATGTCCACAAGGTTTGCTGTCTATCATTCTAATTGTCGTGGCCTTTGTCATTTTCAGATATAAACATAGAATTACTTGCTCTTCTACCATTTCTGCAGTAAATAGTTCCGAAACAGAGGAAAATGCTTCTTTCTCTACTTACCAGGCTCCTTTTCTTCCTCCTCTAATTTCCATTCACTATCACATCTCAAACCCACAAAGGCATCAGGATTACATAAAAGTCTATAAAGAGGGGAGGGGAATGAGGAGAGACACATACACAGGAGATGTGGAGGTAACATAAATTTTCTGTCTCACCTTTATTACAGGTCCACATTCTCTTATTTGCATATTTTCCCAGAATCCCCTAATGGAGCATCAATGGCTTATAAATCCTACCACCACAAGGCGGCCTTATTTGGCAAGTCTCTTTAAGAGAACTCTTACTCCCCGCCCTCTTATTTATATGTGCAGTATATGGGAGCATGATAGCATCAGTCTCCAGCCACCAACTCTGGAACAACTAGGAATACAGGTAGAGCCTGCAGAGGGAAAACTGATATACAAAGAGAATACAAGTCTATCATGGACAGTTTTAGGCTGACTTCTTACACACATGATATTTATGATTCATGCTAATTTTTAGCTTTTTCAATCCGGACCCACTGATTCTACCTCTAATTTTCCCTTTTCCACTTCATAAAGGAGATTCTCCACTTCATGATCCAAGAAGCCTTTCCATATATCTCTCCACAGAATCTTCCATATCTCTTGTTCAGGTAGCGCTTATCACAGTCATGGCCGTATGTAATAATGAGTCATTATGAGGGGGAGAAATCGGCGCCGACAAGGCCAAGATATAAATTATACGCCCACTGGGTATACAGACTGCACGCTGTGTTGATGATACATTAAGTACAAAAAAGCTTCCGTCGCTCTGCCACGTGAAAAGGATTTATCTGTCGGTTGTTTTTTTTTTTTATTTTGTATTTTATATTTGCAAAGAAAAACGTAAAATAAAAAAGTAAAATAATATTTCTGAGTCCTGTGCAAAAGCTGCGTAAAGTATTTGTGAAGATACAAAGTCAAGACTATCGTTCAATATTCTAGGAATTTTACTATATTAACCATAAAATCACCAAACTTTTGCCTCCAAACTCTCAATTTTTTTTTTTATTCTATCTAATTTTACTAAACTTCTACTTGACTTCTAATCTTGTCCAATGTGTGTACATCTTTATGCTGGGACTGGTGGAAGGTAGATCTGAGCTGCTGGGAGAAGCATGTAGCGCAGGTGGAGATCTAGCGTGGGAGAAGATGTATCCTGCAGGTGGAGATCTAGCTGCTGGGAAAGATGTAAGCGTGCGGGTGGAGATCAAACTTGGAAGGAGATCTAGTTGCTAGGATGAGATGTAGCTGCTGGGAGGATTCACTGTTGAGAGATCTAGTTGGTGGAGGAGAAGTGTTGGGGGAAGTAGATCTAGCTTGCAAGGAGGCGATCTAGCTTGCTGTAGGGGATCTAACTGCTTGAGGAGATCTAACTGTTGGGAGTGAATCTAGCTTGTTCGAGATGAGATGTACGCTGCTGGGAGGAGATAGCTGTGCGAAGGAGATCTCGCGCTGAGTGTGAGATCTAGTTGCGCATGGAGACCTAGTTGTTCAGGAGCAGATCTAGCTGCGTGGAGAAGAACTTTCCTGCTAGGGGGCGCCTTAGTTTCTGGAGGAGACCTGTTGCTGGTTGGAGATCTAGCTGTTGCATGGAGACCTGGTTGTTGGGAGGAGATGTTAGCTGCTGGGAGACCTCCTGCGCGGGTAAAACCTAGTTTCTGGCATGAGACCTAGCTCAGCGGTTGCATGGGGAACCTAAGTTATTCGTGGAGACCTGCTGCTGTATTGGAAAACCACACTGTTGCACTGGAGACCGAGCTGCTTAGGAGATACCGTGCGTTGAGGGGAGACCTAGTGGTGGTTGGAGGATTAGCAGTTTACGTGAAAATCTAGATTTGCATGGACACCTCACACCAAAAAGAGGGGAGTGTACGCAATCATATAACAAGATATAAAATTTCAAAATTTTATTAACAGCATAATAATAATACCATAACATAAGTTGACATACAAAAATACCAAAGGCACATATCATAAGGGAGACCGTAGGACAAATCACATTGGAAATATCTGGGCTAAATTGGTAGATTAGAAGCTACCACAGCGTATGTGTGCACACCTGGCAGGGACTAAGGCAAAAAACTATGAGGACAATACAGTTATGAATTCCTCATAGATCAGTGATGCGCTACCTATGGCACTGTGCCAGAGGTGGCACTCAGAGCCCTTCTGAACACTAAAAAGAGATGGACAGTCTACGCAGTCAGAGCCCGACTGTTCACGGTTACAGTGAAGTAATGGACTTTCCATTTGGGTACTACCTTTCGATTGTCATACCTCGTTCCTCTTTACTTTTTTTATACCTATAGCGATCCTGTTCCCTAGCCTCTCCTCCTGTCGTCATGTGCACGTCTAGTATTTCACCTGAGTTGTACCTGGGACTATTCACTTTATGTTTCAAGCGGTATCAATGACTGTGACATAAAGGGAGATAAATCACAAATTACATTTCTGTGTTGGCACTTGCGATAATAAGTGGGTCTTTGTTGGAGTTTTGGGCACTCGGCCTCTAAAGGTTTTGCCATTAGATATGAGCGAGCACATAAAATGCTCGGGTACTCGGATTCGAGACGAACTTTTCCCCGATGCTCGAGGCTCGTCCTCGATAACGTGCCCCAGTTGAGTCATTGGAGACCGAGCATTTTTCAAAGGGGACAAGGACTCTGGCACAGGAAGCTGCCACAACACCTGGGAACCTCAGAAGGAATGGAAACCCAGGAAATGGACGGAAACAGCAGGTGCAGCATGCATGGATGCCTTGAGGCTGCTTAATCGCGTCCATTATGCCAAATTATGGGCAACAGCATGGCCATGACAGTAGGTGACAGAATGGAGTG
Source organism: Engystomops pustulosus (assembly GCA_019512145.1). NCBI lineage: Eukaryota > Metazoa > Chordata > Amphibia > Anura > Leptodactylidae > Engystomops > Engystomops pustulosus. The sequence goes on along the minus strand of WNYA01003095.1, from coordinate 2,832 downwards.
CATAGATAGCCATCTAAACATCAATAATGACCCTGACACTTAGGGACGTGCATGCGAGGCGCGGCAGCAGGCTATAGAGTGCATGGCGACATACACTAACATGGACTCAGCTTCAAACCAATGGGTGGCAGATGAGGAACCAAAGGAGTGAGCAGAAGCGCTCAAACAATATTGGTACTGATCAAAGTTTGCCAGTATATTTTGAGGATTACACAAGCTGGTGGCGACAAAGTAACATGGAAGCATGAAAAACACACCAACAATTACTGCTGACACAGCTCGTTTGATAAGGGACGTATTGTAGTGAGGCAGTGAAACTAGTAGTAGATAAAGGTGTCTGCAGTTAAAACTCATGTTAGTTGGATCTGGCATGGAGCTGCTGCGCTCCGCTTCGCATGACGAGCTTCGCCAATCCAAGCCCGTGTCTCTAGGCTACTCCCCAAACAGCACTTCTTAAGAACCTTTTTGTATAAGATCAAGTGTAGTAAGCGTTCTTATAGTTGGATATGGCGGGTGAAGGGAATGTAACATCGCGCAGAAGCGGCTGAAATAATATTGGTAAATGATAAAAGTTGCCATTATATTTGGGATTACACAGTCAGTGGTTGGCGACAAAGTTACAAGTTTGTTGTGGAAGCCATGAAAACACCCAAATTCTGCTGACACAGCCGTTTGATAAGGGGAGAATGTAATGCCTACAGTTCATGCCAGTCGCTGCACTGGCTGCCCGTTCCTTCGAATACAGTTTAAAATAACCCTCATCCATAAAGACTCTGTTATGTGCACCCCCTACCTCTCCCTCTCTTATCTCAGTCGTATCGCCCAACCGTGCTATTAGAATCCGCCCGTGATCTAAATATTACCTCTCCCTAGTGCGGACCCCAACTCGCGTCTCCAGACTTCTTAGAGCTGCACCAATCTATGGAAGCTCTGCCGACTAAGACTTATACTACCTCCAATTCAAACGTGCTCTTAAACCATTTCTTTAGCAGAGCCTATAACACTCATTAACTGCTGAAGTTTTTAACTCTTCTACTAACCCGTCTGTTCGTCCTCCCATCTGTTATCCAGCAACCAACAGGCACAGACTCTCTGCAGTCCCATTCACCCTGGAACCTGCGTGCCGCTGAGAGCGTTCAAGCGAGAGCAATTCCATTTTATATATTTGTTCTATTCCCTAAGAAGATGGCCCTTGACATTAAAAATTCTTTTACCTCGTGTTACCCCCTCATCTCTAACCGAAGGCTCTGGGCGGCGGGACCTCATCCCTGTGTTCCATACAACTGTTGTGCTATGTTCATTACATTGTATTTGTTTCCTATGATTTGTAAAGCGGCTACGAGATTGATGGCGCTATATAAGTAAAGATTAAATTATTATATTATTATATTATGGAGGCAGTGACACTAGTAGTAGATTAAAGAAGTGCTGCAGTAATAAACTATGTTAGTTGGTCTTGGGATGGACTGGGCTCCGTCTGCAGGCGAGCTTTCGTCATCCGCGAAGCCAGCCCTGTCTCTAGGGCTACTCGCCCAACACACTTCTAAGAACATTTGTATAGATCAAGTGTAGTAAGCGTCTTATTAAGTTTTAAGATATGGCGGGTGCGGGATGTACAACAGATGCCAGAAGCGCTGCAATATATCGTAATGTTAAAAGTTTGCCAGGGTATTTTGGTATACACGCAGGTGGCGACGAATTTAACAACTTTGATGTGGAATACCATGAAAACAACCAATTTCGGCTGACAAACTCGTTTGATAAAGGGACCGATGTATGGACGGCAGCTATAGGGACGACTTTTGGAGGAGCAATGGAGACAACGTGTGGAGATGCTATGGAGACAATTCAATTGGATAGTGCCTGTATGTGGCAGTCCCAAAAATTTTTCAAACCAGAGGAGCAGGTATGGTGGCCCTCCAGAAAAATGGATAGATTGAGTGCCTGATGTGGCAGTCCAAAAATTTTTCAAACGCAGAGGAGCAGGTAGGTGGCCCTCGCAAAAACTGGAATCAGATTGAGTGCCTGTATGTGGCACTCCCAAAAAGTTTAAAACGAGGACCGTGTCGGGGGCCCTCCAGAAAAAATTAATGCTAAAGTACTATACCTAGAGCCAGTGGGCCTGTCAAAAAACACGCCAGTTTTCCTCTGCTTTACTGTAGAAAGAGGAGGAGAAGGAGGAAAATGGGAGGAGAGGAGTGATAAATTATTCAGGTGAGCTTCCTTCACTGCTGAGATTTGAAATTAGGAGAACATCCATGCTTTATTCTCTTGATAAGACCGTCAGCCGTGTCAGCGCTGTCAGTCGACAGGCGTGTACGCTATCGGTGATGATGTCCACCAGCTGCACTGAACAACCGCGCTCTGGACAAGACGCTAGCGGCAGGGCCGCAGAACCTCAAGCGTAGGACGCCATTCTTGCCACATGTCCAGCTTTGAACCCATAGTTTGTAGGAGACTGCGGTGACATTTAGGACGTATGGTATGGTCAGCTACGTACTCCTCACCATCTTGCTGTAAAAGATCAGCCACTACTCTGCCGAGACGGGGACAGGTGACAGTGTCCTTGTCGGGGTGACATAAAGTGGCAAAAGGCCTTGTAAAGCGTACCCTTGCAGTGGCTGGACAAGCTGCTGCCGCCTACTCCTCCCTGCTCCTTGTCCCGCAGACTACGCACTCTGCCCTAGCGCTGTCGAAGGGAAATATGTTTCAGCCTTGTGCACCAGGGCTCTGCTGGTATTCAGATTCCTCAAACTCCTTCCTCTCCAGGGATGAGAGTGGAAAGATTTTGCTTGTAACGTGGGTCAGGAGAGTAAACCCAGATGGTGCGGA
>WNYA01003094.1:3970-29405 GCA_019512145.1 Engystomops pustulosus | reverse complement strand
GGCAATTACTTACCCGGCCCATTCGCGATGTTCAGCGCCCGCCGCGTTCTCTGCCCACCGGATTCGGGTCCCCCCAGGACGGCCCCCTGCTTATGAAGGTAGTTCCTCTGTCGTCCACCCAGGTTGGCCGCTGCTGCCGCTGAAAAGTTGAACGCGTCCCCGTTTGTAATACATCCCCCCCCTGAGCTCTTTTCTTGGACCTCAAGTTTTTAGGTGAAGTAAGCGCTTCCCAAAGCGACAAAATTTTCGTTTTTGTTTTTAAATGTTTGTTTCGGCGTTTTTCCGAATACGTAGGGTTTTGTTCGGCCACGCCACCCCCCCCAATTGTTACGTCGCGTGGCTTCTTTCTTTGCCGGCGTTTTAGATGCGCCACAACAATTCTCTCGATCGCCCCCGATTTTGCACAGTCAATAACCCGGGGGCATTAAGGATACCGATCGATGCTGCAAAGCGAAAGTATTTTTCGCCCCGGTAACCCCCATCGCTTCGGGAAAACGCGAATCGGACCCCCTTAGTAAAGACCCCCATAGTGTCCTATCTGCAGGACAGCAATTATAGAGCATAAGAAGCCTGAGAAGATTCTATCCAAGTTGTTCCTTACTGCAGGCAGCATGTTATAGCAGCGGAGGAGCAGTTACTTGCTACATAGTGTCCTATTATGCAGACCGAGTTAATAGAGCGGGAGCTGACAGATTGTATATAATGTTCCTATCTGCAGACGTATGTTATAGAGCAGGAGGAGCTGAGAAGACCTTGTATATAAGGGCCTTCTGCACACGGCCGCATGTTATAGAGCAGGGCGGGGGGAGCAGATTGTACATAGTGTCCTCTTGACAGGACAGTCTGTTATAGAGCCAGGATGAGCTTAGCAGTTCTATTTGTACATAGAGTCCTATATGCAGCTTTTTTTTTTTTGAAGCATGTCTCCTTATAGAGTAGGAGGTAGATGAGAGATTGTAATAGTGTCCTATCGGCAGGAAGCAGTTATAGAGAAGGAGGAGCTGAGCAGATTGGACCTAGTGTACCTATTGCATGAGCATTTATAGAGCAGGAGGAGATGAGAAGATTTGTACCATAGAGTCCTATTGGCAGGAAGCATGTTATAGAGCAGGATGAGTTCTAAGAGATAGCATCCTACCCAACACCCTATGTAGATTTACCTGTAATGCCAGCAGTCCATTGCCCATCATTTCATCTAGATAAAATATATTCGTCCAGATGGAGACATGTGACTACTTACATGTTAGCCCTAAAAAAGCGCACAGCCCGGCCTGCCTGGTGACATGCTCCCATGACTTTTGGTCTCCAGGAGCTTAACTTCTCCCGGATTTTTTCCTGATAACCATGAGGCGTCTCACTGTCATCATCACACTGTCCTTCCTACAGAGGTGAAAGGAGACGAGTATAAAGCAGAGGATTATGGGATTGTAATAACAGCGCTGGTTATATCTGCACCAGGGGCGTCACTAGTACAAAGAGCCACCCCCCACTTATAGGACATCACCAGCAGAGCATTTCAAAAAGATCACGTAATACACACGTGATGTCACCAGTACAGCAGATACTACCACACACTGTGACTGTCACCAGTAAGGGAACTTATACACACAGGATTGGTCACAGTAAAGAGATTAATAACAACGTGATGTACAACAGATCACATTGATGAGTAGAATAAACCCACAGTGAGGTCACAGCAGTTAAAACCAATGCAAGACGGGAAACACAGTGATTCACAGTACGGAACAAGTGATGTCACAGTACAGGGGACTAATACCTACACTGATGTCACACAGTACAGGGATAAAACAGCCACCCAGTGGATGTACATACACAGGGATAATACACACCAGGGTGATGTCACATAGTAAAGAGATAATACCACACAGGGATGTCACAGTACAGGGGATAATACACCACAGTGATGTCAAAGTACGAAGGATTATACACACAGTTGAGTCCACAGTACAGGAGGATAATACACACAGTGATGTAGCAGAATACAGCGAATGTAGACAGGAAATACACACAGTGATGTCCCAACAGGATATCACACAGTGGTCAGTGATATACATACACAGTGATGTCACAGTACAGGATAAACACACAGTATTGTCACAGTACAGGATAATGACACAAGTGATTGTCACGACCAGGTAAACCACAGATGTAGTAAATACACCAAAAACCCCAGGGGGTTGGGGATCGAGGAGATAAGAGTAGTCCGCTAGTAACAGGTCACGTACGGATCCAGTCACTACAGGCATACCACAGTGATGTCCATCAGGAAAACCGATGTACGTACGGAGACGGATCAATACATAAACACAAGTGGATGTCACAGTACAGGGATAATAACACATCAGTGATGTCACAGTACAGGGGATAATACACACAGTGATGTCACAGTAGCAGGATAATATCACAGTGATGCACAGTACAGGGAACCCTACGTATGTCACACAGTAGGGATGTCAACAGCTTCACAGAATAGGATAATACACAGTGAGTCACCAGTAAGAAATTACAGTCAGAGCTACCAGGGACCTTATCGTGAAAGGACCTGCAATCGCAGTTCACATGCACAATGTGGGTTAGGTCCTTGAACAACGATTGTGCATTGCCAGCAACAGTACTGTTTGTGATACATCCTGCACTTCATGGTAGATACTCTTCTTTTGCCCCACAATTTTCAATTGCAATCCAGGCCCTCCATTCTGGCAGCACCACTCACCATTCCACATACAGTGTTGGTATTCAGGCACCGTTGCCACAACCCGTGACCATATTAGAAGGTGGGTGGACCATATGTCAGTGCGGAGGACCCTCCCAGCTGGGAGCGGGCCGCTGACACAAAAACTTCAATTGTTCTCATTACAATTAGTAGATTCCACCCATCCCCTGCAGAAGGGAAAATAAAGTGTCCTCAAATCTGTAATGTATTGACATGAACACCCTGGTGCGCCATCACCATCAATACTAACTGGAAAGACTGCTACAGTTCTGAGTGTGACATATGGCATGTATACGCTGGACTATGGTATATAAAGAGCAGAATAAGGCATCCAAGTAGTCATAGTAAAGCAGAAAAGGCTGAGAACAGCAGTGTGACCTCGTTCTTCCTATATAATGCAAAGAAACTAACATTAAAACCGAATACAAGCTGTAAATCAGTTACAAACCTAACGAACCCATCATTCTGCACCACGATATATTCAATAATTACCATACAAAACCCAAAACTTTGTAGAAAATGATTGGGCACAGAAGAGCTCAAAGTCTTCAGATTACAAAGTTCGCAAAGGCAAGACATCTGCCATTCCACATCCCCGGAGCCAGGCCCTGATCCTTCAGATGGAAAAGAATGGGAAACATTGTTTTTTCTGAAATATAAAAGATGGGGGTGGACTTAGCGATGATAGCCAAGAGTGACGATGTGATGGTCCCAAATTATCTGTTTGTCCCATGAGCACGAGTTAGCTAGGTCCTGGTCATCTACATTATTTGCCACTCCTGGAACGGTAGAAAACATATGGCCAACACAACATGTGATATCAGTAGGGTAGGTTTCCACCGGGATCCTAGATCTCGTGGTGGGCCATCTGACGCCAAGATGACGCAGTTCAGCTAGGGTTCTTCGGGGCCATCTTACTAAGATTATTCTGTGACTGACCCTTTCCGGACTCCAGAGGTAAGAGTGTCCAGAAGAAACAGCAATCCCACGAGCAATAACACACAGTGGACGACCTACAGTCCAGTAGTGGTCAGGTTTGAGTCACACCGCGAGGATCCGTTGTCTGATTCTCCTGGTGGGCCAGTCTGTGAAACGACAGACCGCGTCTAAGCCAGGGTTCCTGGCCCCATCTTATAAGATTATTCTTGGAACCACTTTCCCGGACTCCAGGGGTAGTATAAACGCAGATCCCCAGAGTCATACACACAGTGTTGACCTCAATGTCCAGTGTAGGTTTGAGCTACCGGAGGGCGTCCTTGATTCTCTGGTGGGCACAGTCTGAAACGCAATTGAACGCAGTCTCAGCCTAGGGTTCCTCGAGGCCCTATTTAAAGTTATTCTGTGTAGACACTTTCGGACTCAGGTGTGTAGGAATGTAGGCCTGAGCCATACACCAAGGATGTCCTACACTTTTCAGTAGTGGGCCAGAGCTTGGGTGCCCATCAGAGAAATCCATCTGTTATGGTAGGCCTGTCGAAACAACATAACTGACCACATTGTCAGGCTAGGGTTACCGCAAGCCCATCTAACAAGGTTATTCTGGGACCACCTTCCCAGGACTCCAGGGAGTAGAGAGAACCAGCAGGCCCTCCAGGCCATCACACCACAGGATAACCTCACTTGTCCAAAGTGGGTCAGAGCTGGGCCCACTGAAAGGATCCGCTGAGTCTCTGGATGGGCATGTCTGAAAGGGACCATGACCACCACATATTCCTACAGAACTAGTCAACCTATCAGCAATAAGATCAGTTCATTCCATTCAACCCCTGGCTAAACCATTTGATAAAAGCCCCTCCCCCTATCACCTTTCATGATGTCCGCTTCTGCCTCCAATCCACTGTGGCTGAGTTGGACTCCGGTGGAGTTGCAAGAAGTTGGTTAGTACCACAATGGAAAGTTGGAGAATTCTAAAAAAAAAACATGGACATTTAATATGGTGGAGGCTGTGCTGATTTTTATAGAAAACCCTTTAGAGAAAGTCTGGACTTATTATGGGAGCATTCTTTAGTAGTTTTATTAGCGCTAATGAGAGGAAACGACAAAAGGTCTTTAGTCTCTGGGGACTCAACTGTACGTGCAGGATATTCACATGAAAAGCGCTGTCATACTTCAATTTTCTTGTGGGGGGGCTTAGGGAGTTAAAGCTTCCCACTGTTGTAGTTCATTTCACTAGACAGATAGACAATGAAAAGAGAAGTACCCATTATACGCGAAACAGTCCAAACCCAAATATCAGTGATGTAGAAAAGTGGGACACTTTACCTCCAGATCTTCCAGCATTTCTGTTAATGCCAGGCCCATATTTATTTTATCCCAAAAACGGTAGGACAGAGTTTTTTAGTCCTGCAAGCTTCAAAATAGCCCGGGACCTGTCTAGCAAACGACAAGATATCTGCAAAAAAGAGGCAACAGGATGTTTTGGAAAGTAGAAATTTAGGATGAAACTAGAAGAAAATGCTCCACTTTGGTGGGCTCTCACTGACTCCCATGGTGGACCATTCCACTGTTGCTTTCCCCTCCCGATGGTTGGTTGGTGATGACATTACGTTCATAGCCTATCCCGGCCTCAAACCTTCCAATGCAGAGGTTTGTCTCAAACATTTCCTGGTGCAAAAGAACATAACATCACTGCAGTAACCCATCAGGAGTGGAAGCCATACGCGATTCTATGAGGCCCACGTGTAGGAGGGCCTCAGTTCCCGGACCTGCGCACTAAAGAATGGAGGATGTGCAGTGTTATAACATATGGGGTCATTTACTAAGGCCCAATTAGGTTTTTCCAAACGTGGTTACCCGGAATATTTCCATTTGGCCGATTTCCCCTGAATTGCCCCCGGGAAATTGGCCGAACCGATGGATTGTGGAGATCGGGCGCGGCATGCACGTACGGAAAATCGGGGGGCGTGGCCCGAATGAAAACCCGACGAGTTCGAAGCAAAAACCGCCTGCATTAAAAAAAAAAAAGTGTCGCGAGACTCGGCTTACTCACCAGGAATAGTGTCAGTGAACTTAGTGCATGTCGGGGGGCCTCAGGGAAACTTCAGGAGCAGCGCGCACCTGGTGGAAGTCGGAGGAAACATTACGTGAATCCGAGCCGGACCCGAATCCTCCGCAGAGAAGGGCAGCCGCGGACGCGAATGGGGACGGTAAGTAAAATCTGCCCCCATTATGCTGCAACGGTTATAGCAGGCACATCTTCTCCAATACACCCCTGAAATAATAAGTCATAGGGAACGTGTATATATAACTAGCGGTGATTCCATGTGGTTTGGTTAGTGGTGTTAGCTAATTTATGATATATTTACTTTATGTGTGTATGTATTATGTGCTGTGTTATGCAATAATAAGTCATGTATTGTATGTATGGTGTGTGTATATTATGGAGTGGGTGCATTAGTATGTGTGTGTATAACTTATGTATGTATGTGTGTACTATATGAGTATGTGTGTTTTTGTATTATGTCTCTGTTTGGTTGCCCAGACATTCTTTCAAACCGCTCGAGCACTAGTGTGGGCCTTTGTTTTTAGAACATGTCCCAGCAAGTTGTTCATTGATTGGTTACTTATATTCTGTTCTATGGTTAAGTTGGAGACAACCCCTTTAAAAACCAGGGATCAAGCATCATCTAACCTTTCCCCCCGATTCCAGATTGAGGAAGGGAATAGGAACCAACAAGAACCACAACTGGGGACCGCGTCGTCTTTTAAGAACATTTAATGCACTCAATATCCATATCTGCCTGACATCATCCTTGGGGGGAAACTTGGAATTCCCAGAAGGTACTGGGTCGAGACTTATTGAAATAAAGATTCAGTCAACTTTGTTCTCATTAGAACACAGTTTGGCCACCTACAAACAACCAAAAGGCCAAAAAGCCAAAAATCCAAGTATGACACCACAAGTATGAACAAGGGCATACTTATTGAGGTCAATGCATTACAATCAATAAAAGTCCCTTTTTGAATGAAAGATATAAATTGTTCCATTAACGGTCAAGGGACAGAAAGTGTTCGGAAGCTTCACACTTCCATTACTGTTACCGGATTAACCCTAAAATACTTTGTGGCGGCTGCTATAGATGGCAGTCCTCTTACTCCAACAAAGATTAGTGAAGTAGACAATGGAGGTGCACATCCTATACAATAACATCGGTGTGATCACTGCCAGGCTGCAGGGCCACATGTGCTAGAATATTTTAATATTTCGTCTACCGAGCCACCCAGTAAGCTATACCCAGTTCAGCTCCTGATTTTTTCCTCCGGCTGCCGTAGCCACCCAGCTCTTCCTGTCATGAAATAGACAGTTAAAAAGGAAAAAAAAGAGGAGAGGGGTGTCTTTTAAACTACGAGGAGGAAAGGGAGGAAATGATACAAACATCGAGACAAATAACTGATGATTGTTGAAGGGGGCACATGGTCCCAGTAGGCATTTAAGGGTTTGAGAAAGGAGAGATGAAAGAGATGAATGAAGCCAGCGGGGGGGCTAAGTTAGCGTAGATATGTGAAACCTCTAACCAGGAGAGGCCCTAATGTTATAGCAGTGCAAGGATAAATCTGTTAAAAATGCCAAGCTAAGACCCTTTGGGAATTTTGGGAAAGCGGATACACCGGTTGCATAACTGCGGAGAACTTTGTGTACAGGAGCTTCGCCCCACATAGTGCAACAATTAGATAACTAGCGAGGTCGGGACCCATCGCGAGACGCGGTTTATTTACTGGGGTTATGTAACAAGATCAAGGCGTAGAGGGAAACACACGGCATTGTTTACTCGGGATGGAAAGACCATATGTCCATCAATGTCAGTGATTGTGCAGATGCACTATTACTTAGCCCAATGCCAGTTGTATTAATGGTGTTTACAGGTTAGACGAAAACCCTTTGTTGGGTGCCAAAAAAAGAGGGAGTACCCCTTCAAATCTGCATTCATGGCCTCATGTCCATGTTGACCTACGGATCAGGGTGGACATGAACGTCACAGTTGTGAATTATACAACCAGGGAGAATATGAAGACACTGCGAAACCATCTCATTTCCTTCCATCGTGACCAATGCAGGCCTATTGACAGTCCGTGGACCACAAGACTTCTGACCACAACAAGAACTGGTACCAATCCAAGATAAGATTTTTCCTGCCACGTATTCTGGTCACCCTTTTTAAAGGCTTGACATAGCATCAAACAGGGGGCCAGTCTAGTTTTGGGACGGATATCATACATGTTAAGCTATCGAGAACCTTTTCTGGATATGGAGAAAAGAAGAGTTGACGCCTGTTAAGTGATGAGAGAGATGTGGCTTAAGAGATCAAGTGTCATGGGCGATAGGTAGACAGACCTTAAAAACGTATAGACGGGTGTTAGAACGGGAGATTCTTAGGTTTCTAAGGGGATTTTTCTCCCAGGTCCTACATTGCATGTTTGGGGAATAGGCCCTTCGGCAACCAAGACACTCCTGTCCCTAGTGAACATCAGAGGCAGGCAAGTCATTGTGGCTCATGACAGACTAGGGATTGGTTGTTGAATTGGTTTGGTTAGTTGGCCCTTTGCACACCCGGCCCCAGGATTTTATAGACGAATCCCAAAAAAACCCCTTAAAGTGGGAGAAGCGCGTGGTGATCGAAGGACTTGTGGTGGAGGGTATCAGTGCTCTTACTCTACAAAGAGACCAGTACTAATACATAATTCTGAGTAAAGACTGGTACAGGTGTACATATATTCACAGCAGAGAATCATCCTCTGTGGGGGTGTAAGCAGCATAGAAAGATGAGAAAGAATGATCGTGGCCCCCATGTGTTGCATGGCCGGAGGAGGGAGGACGGGGTTTTCTCCCTTCCTGACGAGACGTTTTTTTCAGGGCTCGTGTAGACCAGCTGGAGACAAGATAAGAAAGCCACTAATGGTCATGGTACAGACCCTAAGCAAGCAACAATTCACAAGCAATATGAAAAGTGCTTGAAATAACATCCTAAAATAGCTTGGTCATATTAAGAGGTTTAACCAGGGTTACTCTATAGCCTCTTCTGTGCTCCCATAGAGCTTTGTGTTTCAGGACACCCCACATGATTTTTTGATGTTAGTTACTACTCCATCGTACATGGAGTACAGAGGATTTTTCACATAGCAGAAGGATATCCTAGGGTAATCCTATGACAATGCTTCAGACAATAAGGAATGACAGCAATCCCGTGACAGGAAGAAGGAATTGGTCCCCTGAAGACAATTTCGGCTCACATTATGTTGTGAGGAAAAATGTTAAGAATAGATCATGAAACAATCCAACCAGTGTCATTCAATGGACTGGTAATGAGCCTCATTATACGGACCACACAAGAGTAAGAAGAAGGGTGACCAATATTTAGAAATGACTCTCCCCTTTTATAGGGTGTCTTACAAAAGTACAATCATCACCACTGAGGAGCAGATGATACTGTCCACAAACATGGTAGATTATCTTTCTCCATGGAAGAAATGTTATCCATACCTGTGAGAGGCGGCAAATCCCCCCCCCCCCCCACATGTCTCACATAATATTTCTCCATATTCCTGTAGTGAAATGCAGAATTATATATACACTGAGGAAATGAGACGAGGAGCGTATCTCTAGAGTTGGTCAGGTCTGAATTTAGAAGTATTCTTTGTGTCTGTTGTTTAATAGGGTATGATATTTGGGGTCATAGTCAATAGAAGTGAGTCGAATATGGTACCTCAAACACCATCCTTTCACCATTTAAAAGAATTGTTTAAGATGCAGGTGGAACATGGAAAATACCGAGATAATGAAAGGCAGCACAGATGTTCTATACATGGTAGTTGTTGTCTCTTGTATATCTATACACAAGTACTTACCAGTGAGCAAGTGAGCAAGACAGACCGAAAAAAGTCTTATTATATGATACAACGATGGAGAAATTCTGCTCCTATTCTGAAGGCTCCAGTGGTTCCGGGGTTTGCAACACCACTGCCTGGACAAAGAAATGTAAAAATCCGTGGCCACAGAAAATCATATTCCTCTAGGTATTCTAACATAGGGAATTTGGACAAGAGATCCTACCCTTGTGTGTAAGATGCTTACTGTCCTTTCCAAGAGCAAAAAACTCTATGACTCCTCGGATGAATCCCTGTTCTCCTGCCACCGGGAGATGCTCATATTTTCTTGTGGATCATTTAATATCTGTAGATATGCTTTTTTTACCGGCAATGGACCCCCCATGCTGACCATCCTCAGATAGAGAGGATTAGAAGAAATGAAGAATGTTTTAGTAACCAAGTTCCTCTTGAGGAATCACTCAAATCAACAAAAAGACTTCCTAAAAGTACATACTTACATGTCCATGTTGATACGTGGCCCATCACTGCCACTCATCACTGGTGTGAGGGATAGAGTCGTGGGTGCATCTAGGTGGCTTCCTAGATGCCGTAAATTCAACATTCAAAGTGGCCACTTGGCCATTACACAAGTCCAGGATTTTCAAACCTTCCCTTACATGCGCCATGTTTTTTTTTTGGAAAGCCTATTCTAAAGATAGGCAATCACATCTGTTCAATATTCTGAGGATAGGCCACCAATAATAGTCATGGACAATCTCTTTAAATAAGGCCTGTAAATTATTAAATACTCATCCTGTAGGTCTATAAGTGACTATAAGCCTTCGATATGAAGATCCTGGTAGTTCCCAAAAAATAAAATGATATTGTGTGATGAATTTACCTCTTTGAGCAAGGAAAATTTTTCTCCTGTCTCTGTCTTTAAGATGAGCCTCTTCCTTCTGCTTATCTGTGTCTTTTGTAGCTTCAGGAACATCAAGGAAGATGGAGAGGGTCATCATCTTGTACTTATCCTTTCTTCTTCGAGGAAGACTGAAGGGGCTTTTCTGCTCAACCAAGATATAAAAATATTAAGCCCCCTGCACAAGGTTGTTCGAGGACCATAAATGGCACATTTGTGGGCAGGCACTTTGTCCAAAGTCTAAGGAGGCCGAAGTAAGCCACATGAACCTCCTGAACTTTTGCCACAAGCTGGGCCAAAATACAAAAGTACCAAAGTGACATGGCAGCTGAAAGAGGGTAGTAGACTTCATTTTCTATTTATTCACCACTGCCCTGGCATCAGTGGGGTTATCTGTGAAACCACTTTGAGTAAACAGTTTCATATCTGAATGTGAGAAATCAAACAGAATGCCTACTGGGCCCTTGCCCCCTTTTGCCTTGGAAACCCGTTAGGACACCACAGTCACATCATAAGAAACCAAAGTTGCGAAAGAGGGAACTGTGGCATCTAAGATGTAAACTTCCCATGATCAGAGCCATCTCTTATTCTGGGAATTTAGGCGGTAACTACCACGTCTCACTCTCACCCTCCCCCCCTGCAGTTCCCGTAATCTTGGCAGCAGTGAGCACACAGTGTGAGGGGGTAAATGCAGGGGCATCACTTGAGGGGGCACAGAGGGTGCAGTCACAAGCAACAAGGCAAAAGAGGTTTAGGGGGCCTATAAAGTGTCACTTTCCCACATGAGAAGACTAATACTATAAACCATACATTATAGTCAGGGCCCTGGCACAGACTTTGCATTGGGAGCCGACAGCTTCTCCACTGGGGAAATGCTCCTTCATAATGTAACAGCTTGTGAACCTGCAGCTCAGAGGGGCATAATTTTAAACATTGATTTTAGAAGGAAGGAGGCCAAGAATAACAAATGTAAGATTACTTTAATCAGTGTCTGGACCTAGTAAGTGACCCTGGTTTATCATGCTGAATTATGATGACAGATTTCCTTTAAAGGGAACCTACCACCACGATTCTACCTATAAAGGCAGTGATGTCACAGTACAGGGATAATACACACAGTGATGTCACAGTACTGTGATAATACACACAGTGATGTCACAGTACAGGGATAATACACACAGTGATGTCACAGTACAGGGATAATACACACAGTGATGTCACAGTACAGGGATAATACACACAGTGATGTCACAGTACAGGGACAATACATACAGAGTACAGGACCTTTATGTGTTAAAGGACCTGCAACGCATGTTCACATGACAATGTGGGTAGGTCCTGAAAGCAGCATTACAACAACAGTTTGTTGTTGTGATACCTCCTGACACTTTCATTGTATTACCTCTTTGTGCCCCACAATTTTTCCATGCAATCCAGGCCTCTCCATTCTGGCAGCACCACTCACTAGCGCACCAGCCATTAGGGATTAGTTTTAAATCTTTTGTTAAATCTTATGCTGAAATCTATTGTCTTGTGTCTGATATTTATTTTTAAATAAAGCCAGAGGGGAGCAGCCCGCTCACATCTCCGCTCCGGGGGCTGTGTGGGGGCTGTTGTGTTGTACTCGAATACGGGCATTCAATCAGTTTGAGGAGGGTTTTCTGATAACGGGATTCAAGTCAAGTAGCGACTGATAGATAGAGCTAGGCCCCGTTGGTTACATTGACACTTACAAGAAAAAAAAGTCGGAAATCACTGATTTGGAGGAGTGGAGGATGAGAGTGGAAAAAGGTGAACTAAAAAAAAAAAACAATAAAGACGAGTGGAAAAAAAAATACTATGAAAACCCTTTGTGTGTTTTTGTTTTTTGTTAATGATGTTCTTGCAAGCGAACTGAGTTTGTTCACCTGCCCACAATACAAGGTAATAATAATGGGGGTTTTTTTAGAATCTTAGGAGACCAAAGGACAATCTGGGTTAAACGTTCAAATCTATAATTCATATGCATAGGATTGCACAAACAAACCCAATCACCTCGGACTGTAGGATTGTAGCAGAGGCCAAAACCATTCATAGCTCATCCCTCGGTCATTGAGTCCTCCAATTGTAGAATTTATTTTTAGATTCTGAATCAGAAGAAACTAGCCACATACATGTAAAAGGAACACATGTTGTTGTAAAAAAAAAACATAGATGCAAATTGTGAGGTTTGGAGGGGAAAGGTTTCTTTCCTTGTCAGGCTCTTAGTAATCTAGAACCATTTGCCTGTTGTCATTTTAAAGATAAGAATTTCTGCTAAAAAAGGCAACAGGTACAATGATTATGTAGTGTTAGGACACCGAAAGAACGAAACATGCAAAAAAAAAAAACAACCCCACCCAGGTACAATGAATATGTAGTGTAGGACCCGAAAAAAAAAAAAAAAAAACCGACCCCCCGGGGAACGAAACATTGCAAAAGTGGTACAATGATATGAAGGTGTGTAGGGACCCGAAAACATGCCACAGGTACAAGTGATATGTAGTTGTGGACCCGACACAGGCACCAGGTACAATGAGATGTAGTGTAGGACCCAGATTCATGGACATATTGAAGGAAGAAAGTAGTGGGGATACAGGCTTTAGATAAAGATCCCATTTCAAAAAATGCAGGGAAAATTTCTAGAACGGTATTGAAACTAACCTCTAAATTCTCCCTGTTGGTGCCTGGTTGTATCCAGAGGTTCCATCCAGAAGGATCTCCACCAGCGTCCGACCTGTTTAGAAACATAGAACAAGTCTTCTGCCCTGGTGGAGATTTCACTATTAGGCTCCACATGCCGGCACCCCTGCTCTGTGCTGGATTGTGGTACCAAAGTGGGTCCGCGTGGGGGTGGGGGGGAAGGGACTTGCTAAAAATGCTTTTGTCTTGCCAGAAAGAAAACTGTGGACAAGTTTTTTTTTTTGTATGAAATTCCCTCCAAATATCGTTGAATTGACAGTAGTACCTCCAGCACACAGAACTTTGTGATCTTCAAAATGCACCAGGATACGGCTCAGGGGAAGTTGGGCCGTATCGAGTCAAATACATGAGAGTTAGTTAATACATTGATCTGTCAGAATTAAAGGGGTTTTCCCATTTCAGCAGAAAAATATTTCGTTTGTTTTTTTTATGTCAATTCATAGAGTTTTCTGATCTCTGCTCTCTGCTTCTATGAAAGATTCTGGTTTTGCTCCGTTTCCTTTAATAAGGGCCGAATCTTCATTTCGTTTCAAGTTTCCGATTTTGTGCCGAATTGCCCGGGGGGATTTTGGCGCACATGTGATTGGAGTTTGGCGCATTCGGGCCCCGACTTCAGGAAATTGGGAGTGAGGGCGGGCCGAGGAAACCTGACGGACTTCGAAGAAAACAGAATTAGAATTTAAAAAATTATTGTGTTGCAAGACAGCACTTACATGCACCGGAGGTAAGACAGAAGAAAGCGGTGAACTAAGGAGGACCTCGGCGCAGAGCAGCGACACTGGTGGGAAATCAGGCGCTTCGGCCTTAGTGAATCCCGGCAGAACACGAATCCTCGTGGAAGGAAGAACGCACCCGCAGGATCGCCACTGGACCCGATGTAAAGTAGTAAGTGTAAATGAGCCCCTCTATTGTTTTACTTCCAGTGTGGACAGAAAGGGTGGATGGCACACAGAGGTCCCACGGCTCGTTGTATCACAAGAGACGGGGGGCCGATCTGACCTTTTGATCCTTTGCCGTATGTGACTTCAGTCCTGCACTCTCCGTTAATTTAAACATAATTGTACATCTCACTTGATTCAACATCGACATGAGGCCAGGAAAGAAATAAGGTAAAAATAAGTAAAAAAAACTGTTTGACCAACTTACTGGTTGTGTTTATTAGGTCAATTTCTGCTGATAGTTCCCTTTAAGATTAGAACAGTCAGGTTTTTTTGTAGTTTTTATGGGTTTTCCATTTTTACTTTTTTAATTAATATGAATCGTTTGTCAGAAATGTTACAAAAAACTGAAAAAAAACTTTTTGTTTTAAGTTCTGTTCCTTATTCTACACAGGATGGTGGGTAAAAAAAAAAAAAAAACATTATTTTAAGTCTCCTAAATGTATATAGTGCATATATGACAGATGAAGCTTCCATACATTTCTGATTGTATTCGAGAAAATGTACGATGTGGATCGGTATTAGAGTTTTGACATGTCGCCTTCTTGGACTTTCACGCTTCTACAGACGCCTCTGTTTTTGTACTTTGTTGGTGTCTATATGTGACCCTTTGTGGGAACTTTCTCCTTGTTCTTGTCCTTATAATGTGGGAGGTCCGTTGCTTCCCCCCGATGTTATGTTACTTCTTCTTATGTAACCTCTCATCCTGGATATCCTTATACATCTGACCTGACCAAATCTCTGTCATCTTTGCCACCAGCAGTGGTAGAAAAAAAAAATCTCCCATGTGAACTGTTATCGCTACAACTATACTCTTCATCGCCTTCGCCAGTACGATTATTTCTTACTAACCATATGTCCTACGACCGCTACGTGCCGTCTGGAAACCCATGTATTACTCTATGGTAATGACCCACAAAATATGTAAAATGTGGGCATTGGCTCTTGGGTGAGGACTAGTAGCCTCCATCCATTGCGTCTGTTTCCTCCAGCCTTTGACTAGCGGCTTTAAACCTGGTCAAGCACTTCTTCTGTGACATCAATTGCCATCATAGATTCTGGCGCTCTTAGTGACAACAAAGCTTTTTATTCGCGTGGGTGGTTTGGTAATAAATCATTGACAGGGAAGTTCGTTTCTAGTTATGACTTCTTGCAATGGACCCTAATTTCCTATATTGCAAATATTATCTAGTATCCTGAGGATCCCGGACACCTGGGGGAAATACAAGACCTTTCTCCACGTGTGGATCCCACCTCACCGTTTGTTGTTGAGTCTCTTCGATATATGGTTTCGTTCTATACATGAGGACCATCATAGTCTATGTCAATTGAGCGAAGCCAAAATTTTAACCAACTGTACGTGTATATCATACCCCTGCTGAACCGGGGTGGTGTAACGTCTCAGAAACCAAAGCGTGAACGAGGCTTTGAGAGGAAGAATTTTGAAATGTGAAATCCAATATAAACAATTTAAATAGAAATTGAGTTTTGATGTTTAATACAAATTATTTCATATGGACCCCAGCAGAGAAATCAAACAGCCGCCGTCACCCTGCAGATTCCCCCACATTGGCAGGTGATAGAGATTGCCCAAAACAATCCCTCATTGATTTGTATTGAATCAGACGATTTTGCGGACAGGAATGGAATCCTAATTTTTTTCTAATTTGGCTTAAATACGAACAGTGTTGCTACAATCGTCCAGGAGTGTTATTTAACCTTCTCTGGTTTTAGGACAGGAGTGTCAGAGTGTTTCAGAGGTCTAGTGGGGGGGTTTATATACCAGATTCAAGAACAAATGGAGTAGAGTGACAGGACATTGGTTCGGAGCGAATTTGATTTGGAGCAGAGCCAATCACGTTTGATAAAAATTTCCAAGCTCAACAAATGAGTCTTGAATGATTCTAAAATCTCTCTTTTGTGCGATAGTAGGTGAAAGTGACACGTTACGCCAGAAAGATGAGTGGGATGAAGGATCCCGAGGACAGACCTCCTGGAATTAGGGGGCACTAGTGAACTTTAGTGGAGTTAGTTTAAAACAGGCTCAAATTCTTAGTCCGTTGGTCACTTTTTGAAAGGAGGCGTAAACCTGGCCTCCGAAAACCAGTGATTATTAAACGTGATGGAAACATATGAAAGCTCCGTCCCCTTTCCCGTTACATAGATGGATCTGGTTCTTCATGAATCAAGAGGAATTCTGCCCTCGGGAGGGAACGAGCGAAAGCGTGGTCTTGATATTTGCCCCCACAATTATTCATATAAAAAAATAATGACAACTAGGGGGTTATCTTTTTGATGGACAGGATAGACCATAATTACCCATAATTACACATCTTCAGCTCACTCATTCATTCTAAGGATATATTCAAACTAGGTATGCAGATGCGTGCAGGGACGAGAGGAAGAGTGAGCGTTGCTTATCCTCCCCTCTACGTAGAGCAGCGGCGAGGGTCGGCGTGAAACAGGAGAAGATGTTCCATATTTCAATGTGGATGGTCATGGTGCAGGGAGACAATGTGTGCACACCGTGATTCAGGCGCCATAGGACGTCAACGGGGCCCGAATTGTGATGTTTGTCCCCCATTACATCCGTTCTTGACTGAGCCCTTAGGATCCTCGCCTGATAACCATATCAGCCCCGGGGATGGTGCCATTCCTCTGTTCTTCATTCTTCTGAGAGTCCATATTGCCTCACAGTTCTGTGCGGAAACTAATGGTGATCCATAGTGACGTCATGTATGGCCGGTGGTGACTATCGAGTAGTGGCATGAGCCTCTGAGAGATGTTCATCTGTCCAGTTCGGGTAGGTGTTAAGTACACGTGCTTCTTATTGGCCAGAAAGCCAGCAGAACCCCAATTTTCCACTTGATTTACTAAAAGAGAAGAGAGAACTATGGCAGTCATATAATCGCATAAGAGGCTGCTCCTCTTCCTAATCCCCATACAATGGCTCCAGTCCACTCACAGTATTCATGATGAAGTAACAGAATGACTGCAGAGACGTGAGCAGCGGCACCAGGTCATTAGCAGTGAGTGCACGGCCAGAAACTGATTCATCCTCAATACGCAGAGGGAAAAAAAATGGCGGGCTCCACAAAAAATTCAATTCAGTGAGTTACTTTTTTAATTTTTTTTTCTCAGAGTGCAAGTGTCGCTCGGCTATCAGAAACCCTTTAACAGAGCAAAATATCGTCCTGTAGAAGCTATACATAGTGTCTATCTAAGCCCCAGAATGTTATAGAATGGTGGACGTCGGAGGAAACTGCCTTAGTGATCCCGGCCAAGACCCCGAATCCACAGCAGAGACCGCGCCGCTGGATCGCGAATGGGACCAGTAAGTAAATATGCCCCAATGTAATCTGCTCCAGTTCCTCCTGCTCTATAACATGCTACATGCAGATAGGACCACTAAGCATTTAATCGATCAGCCCCTCCTGCTCTATACATGCGGTCTGCAGATAGGACACTATGTTCATCTGCTCCGCTCCTCCTGCCTATAAAAATGTTGCCAGCAGAGATGCGCGCGATGCGCCACAATCCGATCGCGTGCGAAAAAGCGGCGGCAACCCCAGGGAAAATCGGCTCAAACGGAAAATATTCGGGTAACACGTGGGGGAAACGCGATCGGCCTTAGTAAATGACCTCCATAGTTCCTATCTGCAGACCAGCATGTTATTTTGTTTAAAGGGGAACAGGGGGGGGGGGGGGGGGGGGGGGGGGGGGGGGGGGGGGGGGGGGCAGGAGAAGTGAGCAAGATTGTACATTAGGTGTCCATTGCAGACAGTATGTTATAGAGCAGGAGAAGCTGAGGAGATTGGAATAGCGTCCTATCTGCAGTCAAACATGTTAAAGAGGAGAGGAGACTGAGCAGGGGGGGGAAAATTTTTTTGGGGGGGGGGACATAGGAATATCGCAGGCGCATGGTATAGAGGCAGGCAGGAGCTGAGCAGATTATACATAGGTCCTATCTGAAGTCAACTGTTAAAGACAGGAGGGAGCTGAGCAGATTG
Source organism: Engystomops pustulosus (assembly GCA_019512145.1). NCBI lineage: Eukaryota > Metazoa > Chordata > Amphibia > Anura > Leptodactylidae > Engystomops > Engystomops pustulosus. Next base: position 11,279 of record WNYA01003094.1, on the reverse strand, counting down.
TAACTAGTGTCCTTGTCTGCAGCGCAGTTATAGAGCAGGAGGAGCTGAGAAGATTGTACATAGTGTCCTGTCTGCAGGCAGAAGTTTTATAGAGGGGGGGGCCCCAAGGGGGGGGGGGGAGGAAGCTGACAGATTGACATAGTGTCATATCTGCAGAACAGCAATTATGAACAGGGGGGGGAAAGCTGCGCGATTATACATAAGTGTCATATTGCAGGCAGCATTTTATAGAGCAGGAGGAGCTGAGGCAGGTTTAACATAGTGTCCTATCTGCAGGCAGCATGTTATAGCGCAGGCGGAGAAGAGCATAGCATCTAACCTATGAGATGACACGTAATCAGCAGGGTCCTGACATTTCATCTCAAAATAAAATACTTGTCAGATGTGAGATAGTGACTACACATGTTAGCCATAAAAAAGGCGCACAGCCCGGCTGCCTGGTGACATGCTCCCATGACTTTATGGTCTCCAGGAGTCTTAACTTCTCCCGGATTTTTGCCTGATAACCATGAGGCGTCTCCTGTCACAACACACGTCCTTCCTACAGGGTTTTAAAGGAGACGAAGTATTAAAGCCGAGGATTATGGGATTGTAAATAACAGTGCGATTATATCGCACCAGGGGGCGTCGCTAGTTAATAATAGAAGCCTAATGTTAGGACATCTTTCGCAGAGCAAGAAAGAGCATGGAATACACACAGTGATGGCACAGTACCAGGGATGAATAACACAGTGATTTTCACCAGTCAGGTATAATACACACATGATGTCACAGTACAGGGATATACACACAGTGATTTGTCACAGACAGGGATATAAACACACCAGTGATGTCACAGAACAGGGATAACAACAGTGATGTCACAGCACAGGGATAATACACACAGTGATGTCACAGTACAATATACTACACACAGTGATGTCATAGGACAGAGATAATACACACAGTGTATCTCACAGTACGGGATACTACCACACAGTGAGTCACAGCCAGGAGAATTACACACAGTGATGTCACAGTACAGGGATAATACACACCAGGGGTTTTGTGTTTTTTGGGGGGTATGTCACAGTACAGCGGTATAAACACACATGAGTGAGTACCATTAACAGGGGGGTAATAACACAGTGATGTCACAGTACAGGATATTACCACAGTGATTGTCACAGTAACAGGGAGTAATACACACAGTGATGTCACAGTAGCAGGGATTAAGTACACACGTGATGTCACAGAAACCAGTACAGGGATAATAACACACGTTGCTGTCACAGTAGGACAGGGATTACTACACCCGTGATGTACAGTACAGGGATAATACACACAAGTGGTGTCCAGTAAAGGGATATACAAACAGTGATGTCACAGTACAGAGATAATACACCACAGTGATGTCAAAGTACAGGGATAATTACACACAGTGATGTCCACCGTACAGGGGATCATACACAGTGATGCACAGTACAGGGATAATATACACAGTGATGTCACGTACAGGGATCTAATACACACAGTGATGTCACAGTACAGGGATAATTACACACAGTTGATGTCACAGTACAGGGATAATATACACAGTGATGTCACAGTACAGGGATAATAAAACGTGATGTCACAGTATATGGATATGAATACACACGTGGATGTCACAGTACAGGGATAATACACACAGTGATGTCACAGTACAGAGATATACACACAGTGAGTCACAGTACAGAGATATACACACAGTGAATGTCACAGTACGGGATAAACACACAGTGATGTCACGTACGGAAAAGAAATAATACAACAGTGTGTCACAGTACAGGGCTACTACATACAGGATGCACAGTACAGAAAAATACACACAAGCGATTTTGTCACAGAGTACAGGGATTAATACCACACAGTGATGTCACAGTACAGGGGATAATACCACACCGTTGATGTCCACAGTAAAGGGATAATCACACAGTGGTGTCATGTCACAGTACAGGATTTATACACACAGTGATGATCACAGTACAGAGATAATACACACAGTGATGTCACAGTACAGGGATAATATATTCACAGTGATGTCCCACAGTAAAGGGATACTAAACCACAGTGATGTCACAGTACAGGTGATAATACCCACAGTGAGTCACAGCAGTACAGGTTCCTTTTTTATAATAACCAGTGATGTCCAAGTAAGGGATAATGCCCCACATGAGTCACGTACGGGATAATTGCACCACCGTGATGTCCACAGATTACAGGGATAATGCACACGTGAGTCACAGTACAGGGATATACACACAGTATGTCACGTACAGGATTAATACACACAGTAATGTCACAGTACAGGAATAATACACAAAGTGAGGTCACAGTTAGGGATTAATGCACACAAGTGATGTCACAGTTACAGGGATAATAAACACAGGATGTAACAGTACAGGTATAATACACCCAGTGATGTCACACCGTACAGGGATAATTACACACAGTGATGCCACAGTACAGAGATAATAAAACACAGTGAGGTTCACAGTACAGGGATAATATACACACAGTGATGTCACAGTACCAGAGATAATACACACAGTGAGTCACAGTACAGGGATAATATTACACAGTTTTGATGTCACAGTACAGGGGATAATATACACAGTGATGTCCACGACATGGATAATACACACAGTGATGCCAAGTACAGAGATACTAAACACAGTGATGTCACAGACAGGGATAATACACACAGTGAGGTCACAGTACAGAATAATACACACAGTGATGTCACAGTACAGGGATAATACACACAGTAATATTGGCACAGTACATTGCGAATACCACAACAGGAGGTCACAGTACAGGGATAATACACACAGTGATGTCACAGTACAGAGATAAGACACACAGAGTGATGTCCCACAGTACAGGATAATATACACAGTGATGTCACAGTGACAGGATAATATACACAGTTGATGTCACATACAGGGTAATTGCACACCAGTGAGTGATGTCACAGTACAGGGATAATATACACAGTGCTGTCACAGTACAGGGAGAATACACACAGTGATGCACAGTATAGGGATTGGGGGGGATTTTAATACACACAGTGATGTAACAGTACAGGGATAAGACCACAGTGATGTCACAGACAGAGATTACACACACAGTGAGTCACAGTACAGGGATATACACACAGTGAGTCCAGTACAGGAAATATAGAAAATATACACACAGCGATTGGTCACAGTAAAGGGATTAATTACACAACAGTGATGTCACAAAACAGGGGAAATACCCACAGTGTGATGACAGTACAGAGATAATACCCACAGTGAGGTCACAGTACAGGGATTAATACACACAGTGATGGTCACAGTACAGGGATTAATACAACACAGTGATGTCACAGTACGGGATAATACACACGTGCTGTCACAGTACAGGGGGATAATACACTCCGTGATGTAACAGTACAGGGATAATAAACACAGTGGATGTCACAGTACCGGGATAATACACACCGTGATGTCACCAGTAAGCAGTTACCAACATGACTGCACAGTAGGAACTTTACACACAGGGATGCTCACAGTACAGAGATAATACAACAGTGATGTCAAGTACGAAATAATAACACACAGTTGATGTCCACAGTACGCAGAGAGCTACATACACACCAGTGATGTCACAGACAGGACAAAATACCACACACGATGTAACAGTACAGGGACAAATACAGCCACCCGCAGTGATGTAACAGCCACAGGGATAATACACACAGTGAGTACAGTCGGGATTACACCTATTACAGACAGGATCAATACCACACAGTATGTCAAGTACAGGATAATAGCACCACAGTGATTGTCAACGTACCAGGGATTAATACACACAGTGATGTCACACAGTACAGGGAAATACACAAAAAAAACCAGGGTTGGGGGATGTACAGAGTATAGGATAATACACACAGAGTCGAGTCACAGGGATTATAAACAGTAGATGTCCAAGATACACACAGTTGATTGTCACAGTACGGGAATAATACACACACGTGATGTCACCCCGGACAGGAGCTAATACCCACAGTGATGTCACGCAGATCCACTCGTGATTCACCACAGTGATGACACAGGACGCAAGTACAGGGATAAACACAAGTGATGTCACAAGTACAGGGATAATACACACAGTGACGTCACAGTACAGGGGCGATAATACACCACAGTGATGTCACAGTGCAGGAATAAGAGATACGCAATCACCCGTGATGCACAGTACAGGGATAACACACAGTGAGTCAACAGTACAGTGATAATACCAAGTTGATGGTCACCAGTGACAAGTACATTACAGAGTAGCACAGGGACCTATCGTTAGAAGGACCTGCACTGCAGTTCACATGACAATGTGGGTAGGTCTGGAAAAGCGATTGTAAGCACTTGCAGAACAGTGAGAATTTATGTGACTCTCCTGACACTTCATGGTAGAACTCTTTTTTTGCCCACCATTTTCAATTTTTCCATGCAATCCAGGCCTCTCCATTCTGGCAGCACCACTCACCATTCCACATACAGTGTTGGGTTATTCAGCACCGTTGCCACAACCCGTGACCCTATAGAAGGTGGCGTGGACCATATGTCACGTGCGAGACCCTCCAGCTGGGAGCGGACGCTGACGACAACTTCATTGTTCTTCATTACAATTAGTAGATTCCCCACCCTCTCACCTGCAGAAGGGAAATAAAAGTGTCCTCAAATCTGTAATGTATGACATGAACACCTGGTGGCGCCATCACCATTCAATACTAACTGTAACAGACTGTACAGTCTTGGTGTGACATCTGGCATAGTATACGCTATGACTATGGTATATAAAGAGCAGAATAAGCATCACAATGTAGTCATAGTAATAGCAGAAAAGGCTGATCAAGTGTGACCCTCGTCTTCCATATAATCCAAAGAAACTACATTATAACCGATACAAGCTGTACAATCAGTACAAACCCTACACGAACCACATCATTTCTGCACACTATATATCATACATACCATACAACCCAAAACTTGTAGAAAATGATTGGGCACAGAAGAGCTCAAAGTCTTCAGATACAAAGTATCGCACAGGCCAAGCATCTGCATCCACATCCCCGGAGCCCAGGCCCTGATCCTTCAGATGGAAGAATGGGAACATGTTTTTTCTCTGAAATAAAAGATGGGGGTGACTAATAGCGATGTAGAAATATTAGGCCTGAAGAAGACTGAATTATGACACCTGGACTGTGATGAGTCACACACATATACTGTATGTCCATCACATGACCGCAGTGTCAGGCTAGGGTTCCTTGGGTCCATCTTACAAGATTATTCTGTGGACCACCTTCCCTGGACTCCAGGGGTACAGAAACAGCATATCCCCCGAGCCATACACACAGTGATGACCCTACAGTCCAGTAGTGGGTCAGAGCTTGGTCCCACCGGAGGATCCTCTGATTCTCCGGTGGGCCAGTCTGAAACGACATGACCGCAGTCTCAGCCTAGGGTTCCTCGGGCCCATCTTATAAGATTATTCTGTGAACCACTTTCTCTGGACTCCAGAGGTGTAGAAACAGCAGATCCCACGAGTCATACACACAGTGATGACCTCAATGTCCAGTAGTAGGTTTGAGCCTACCGGAGGATCCTCTGATTCTCTGGTGGGCCAGTCTGAAACGACATCACCTACCACCCGATCTACCTTTATAGGTAGAATCGTGGTGGTAGGTGGATGTAAGGGACGTGAGGATAGCCCTTTTTAGAGCTAATCCTCACGTCCCCGCTAACTTTTAATAAACTTTATTCCCTTAATATGTAAATTTAGTTATTACATGGAGTAGTACTGGGACATGGAGTAGCCGGGCACGAGGCTACACGGCGCGACTTCTCCCCGCCCCAGTAGCCACGTTACTCCTCCTACCACTCCTCGTGGTGGTAGGTGCCCTTTAAACTGGCCATATAGATCTCACTGTCGTCTGGTATCTAGGCCGGTTTACCACCATTTGCTAGTCCACCTACCCCTGCTAATTATCCCTGCCCAATCCCAATTATTTTCTCTAGTAGTACCGCCTAGGACATCTAACCAAGCCTTTCGCCAGGGTTTTAGCCCCAGCACATCAGGGAACATTTCTGCATATTGTCTGGTAGTATATGAAAATAACAGGGGCGCTAAGCATCTCTGCACTGAGAACTTTAAATGTGAAGCTCTACCCACCTTGAAGGAGGAGCCACCTCTCGTGTCCAATGGTCAGAGTACTAGACACTCCTACTATGGGATGTGGCCACTCAGAAGGCCGGTGAGGTGAAAATTACATTAGTAGCTATAGGAACCGTTTAACATGTTCACGGCTGCTCATCTGTCAGAGAGTTTCGATGGAGACTTAACTACCAATGCACCGTACATCTCAGCAGATCAGCTTGGAGGCAACATGGCTAGGAGTAGACACCACAGTACAGTGTGTAGATGATCTCTGCTGTATGCTCTGTCTCCTCCTTCCCCGTCACACTCGCTGCATAGTCATCATACATGCTGCTATTTTCAGTGGACAGAAAACCTAGAGGGGCTGGCTTTCTTTAAAATATCACTTTCATAAATCTCAAATGTTGGAAGAACAATAACATGGAAATGTGGATTCGCTTCTCCGAGACCCTGGGGGTGGAGGGAGACTTATCACTGCTTTGTCTGGTTTATTCTACCATCTCTTGAAAATGTTCTCACCTGAGACAAATCTGTAGTAGTCACCTGAGACAAATCTGTAGTAGTCACCTGAGACAAAGTAGTAGACTTTTTGAAAAAGTATCAAAAGGTAGAGGAGGAAACCAAAACAAAGTGGTGAGAAGTACCATAAGGAGGCTACATCTTACTCACTATCTACATGCCGTAAAGTAACATGAGGTCCGGCTGATCAGAGTCCCTCTAATCACATTTAGAAGTAGGTGCTATATTGTGAGGGAAATTGGAACGTTCACGGCACAGCCCTTACCTCTTACACTAGAAAGTTCTGTTCATCTGGATTTCTCCGATAGATGGATCTGTACATTCCTTGAACACAGAAGGCAATCCTCTCATTGTACACAGCGCCTCAGGCCCGGCGTCTATAGCAGTCAGTGTTTCTCTTCCTTTATGTCGTTGGAAAGGGAATGTGAAGGACTAGAGTCACCAAGGAAACTTGTCAACATAGCCCCGGGCTGGGTGAGGTGACTACATACAGAGGGAGCTCCTAATACACGGAGTAAGGAGTTTATAGAGCATCTTATGTGTATTACAACTACAAATCCTCCAGGGCTCA
>WNYA01003093.1:0-29413 GCA_019512145.1 Engystomops pustulosus | reverse complement strand
CACAGTCACCAGATCTCAATCCAATAGAGCATCTTTGGGATGTGGTGGAACGGGAGATTCGCATCATGGATGTGCAGCCGACAAATCTGCGGCAACTGTGTGATGCCATCATGTCAATATGGACCAAAATCTCTGAGGAATGCTTCCAGCACCTTGTTGAATCTATGCCACGAAGAATTGAGGCAGTTCTGAAGGCAAAGGGGGGTCCAACCCGTTACTAGCATGATGTACCTAATAAAGTGGCCGGTGAGTGTATAATTCAAGAACAGGCAGCACTCCACAATAGTGTCCAAAAAGAAGGGGTGTCTTTACTCCATGTGCGACGTTTCAGCTGACAAGGAGCCTGTCTCAAGCATAGTGGATATGGCCAGCAAGCAAACATATATGGGCCAATCCTCCAATCAGCCTTTGGACCGGCCCCCCTGTCTTGGCTTTTCATTCATAACTTTCTTGCTCATAATGTGCCCAGCTGTGTCGTGGCGCCAAAAGCTCTTTGCCACTGTCGGAAACGTGCTGTGTCCTGTTAACTTCATTCCGTAATCCCCGTAATTCTTGTGTGTCTCAATGACAAGCAACACATTGCTTGTGCGTCTTAATTGCTTGTGTGTCTCAATGACAAGCAACACAGAATGAAGTTCACACATCGCTTGTCATTGAGACACACAAGACTTCCATGGATTATGGCATGAAGTTAACACGTTGCTTGTCATTGAGACACACAAGACTTCCGTGGATTACGGAATGAAATTAACAGGACACAGCGCGCTTCCGACAGTGGCACAGAGCTTTTGGCGCCACGACACAGCTGATTTTTGCACCTGATTTGTCTTTGTCTTTGTCAAATAAAGTTTTTTGCACCTTATTAGGCGAAAATTTTAAAAAAGGCGCAATCCTGTTGCGCAAATCATACCATTGCCTTTCCTAAGCATGGTCAGGACTGGTGTGTTATTGTGCAATTATTTACTACCATATAGACACAAATCAGTGCTAAATAAGGCGCACACATCTGGAAGCAGGAGAAATACAAAGACGAATTAGGCGCTAACCAGGAACCTGTTACACGGTGAACTCTGGCAAACTGCTGGTAAAAGGCACAAAAAAATGTGCAAATACCCCAATGTGCTTAAAAAGTCTCTAAAATACAACCAAAAAAGGTGCAGCAGACTAAGATAAAAGACCCTCAAAGTATATTTGGGTATATGGCTCCCAGACAGAAATTACTATTCCAAATTTTTCCAAATTTTTCCAAATTTAACCCCCTTCTACCCCAAGTGGACCTGAATAGTTGTGAAAGTGTCAGTCCTTGGCAATGGAGGGGACGCGCGCAGGGCATCTGGGACACACAGGATACATCAGGAGACCAGAGCCTCTAGATATATATCGGGTGCTGGCAGTGGGGGTGATGTCACGTGCTGGCGCTTTAAGTGTTAGCGTGTGATATATCCCACCCCTCCCATTCTCTTTTATCCATTTTAATATATAAATAAATATATATTATATATATTAACTGTCTTGTTTGTAGACAGTTTACAGAATTCATAATGGTAAATTGCTCAGACTTACTTGCTCGTTCTGTTTTTCAGTCATTCGTAATCTGAAAAAGCCCGTCACTTGTTTAGGGACTACATTTTTTTTATTATGTCCAGATATGTAAAACCATATACAAGACTTTCATTGTTTTCTTCACTGGTTGTCAAGCACTTTTGCTCATAAAGTCCTATCCTGCCCTCCAAGTATATCATATGTACAGTATTTTTAGGACTATAAGGCGCACCGGAGTATAAGGCGCCCCATCATTAAACGCCTGCTAAAGTGTCTAGGTTCACATATAAGGCGCACCGGATTATAAGGCGCACCTGATTATAAGGATGAATGCCCAGCAGGTGGCAGACCTGTGCACAGTTTAAGGCAGCTGTTGTCTGTAAGTACGGTTCATATATAAGGCACACTGGACTATGAGGCACACCTTTGATTTCTGAGAAAATCCAAGGATTTTTAGTGCGCCTTATAGTCCGAAAAATACGGTAGGTACCTAAACATCATAACTGACATTTTAGGTTTTGATGCTTACAATTAAAATGGGTTTTCTGAAACATGAACTATAGCTAGAGAGAACTTCTCTATTAGGACACTGGACTTGACTGATGTAGAGAGAATAGGTAAAATTGTTAGTTGGATTACAAAACATTGACGAATAGAAAAGAGTGAATCTGGCATTATTAGGCACCAAATTAAATCTGAATCTTTTCTGATTTACTGCTCAAATCTTTCAAATTGACAGCTAGCTAATGCTAGCTCATCACTCATCACATAGCTCACAGAGGGGGTATGGTCAGGGAAAACTGAAGAAAATCTTTAAAAATTAACAAAAAAGATAGGAGCTATAGCTAAAGAGTTTCTAACTACCTGGCTTAGCTTTTTCCCAGATATGACAACTGTACTTAATAGCAACCTTAGGCTCTCTCCCACCACTGAAAAAGGGTTCCTTTCTGAATGAATCCCTTGATACTCCAGAGAAAAAAAAAATATGAAGCAAGTCGGCGCCAATGCGCCACAATCCGATCGCATACGCCAAAATCCCGAGGCAATTCAGGGCAAATCGGAAAAATTTGCGAAACCTGATGGAAATGTGTCCGACGGACCCTTAGTAAATGTGTCCCACTTTCTCGCCACACTGTGACTGAGCCAGGTGGCCACAGTGCAAAATATGGGGCTTTTCCAAATTTTGCAAGACTGTGGCAGTGGCGGTGGCTGCCTGCTGGATATTTGTGCCTAGAGCCCTAGAGAAAGCTGTGTTTATGCCTTGTGCTGTTTCTGTGATTTCCTGTTGTGTCCCCGGTTCCGTTTCTGACTTCGCTCCTTTGCCGTCTGACTTGACCTATTGCTACTTCTCCAACTCCGATCCTGTGCTGCCCGTCCTACCTCCTGCCTTTCCCCGACTACGAGATTGCCTGCCGTTCCTGTACCTCGACCTTGACTGCCACTGCGGACAAGTCATGCCTGTGGAATGACCTGGTGGTACCACACCGCAGCAAGTCCAGCCTGCTTTGTGGCGGGCTCTGGTGAAAACCTGGTGCCATTAGACTCCGGTCCCAGGTAGTGGCTTGTGTCATCGTCCACAGTGGTTCAAAGGATCCATAGCCTCTAAGCCTGACAACCCTAAACTAAATCTAGTCAACATCGCCCATTGAATCAGCTACATTATAAAAGTCACATTCAGGTTGGATTCTTCCCTATCCCTAGCATCATCTTGCTGATCCAAAATTATTATATTGCTTCGGAAAATTCCTTTTAAAGTGGTAATGAGCTGGGAAGTTCCACTTTACCCAATATTCCCCTTAATTGTAACAACTTCAACTTTAAAAAAAAAAACCGAATCAATATCCAGAGTCATATCAAATATCCTCTTCATGTTAATAGACTTTTTTGCAGCAAGGGGGAGGAGACCTGAAAAAAATAGAATAGTAAGCAACTTTAAAAAATGAGAATAATTTGTAATTTATACATCAATAAAATTTGTGTTGGTAGTACAAAAAAAAAAAGCTTCTCAGCGTTTACAAGACATCCAGTTTAATCACCTTTATCTCCCTAGAATCATAAGTGGGAAGAGTGGAAATATAGAGCTATTCTGACTTTCAGCAGGAATGTGCGGAGCGTTTCATTTAATCATGTCTGGGCTGTAGTTATGGATTTTCATTATGATTATCAATGCTGCAGCTACTGTGGATAATATTAATACCCATAGTAATGATGCATGAAGCTTCAAGTGTAATTTCTGCACTCTCCTTGTCTCCTATTAAATTGTTACCACTTCATCATTTGTGTAGAACGCCGCGTTTCAATTAATCTTCCCGTATCAGCAGCCTTAAATTAATATAGATCATGATTCATTAGCTTATCTGTGCTGTAGTCTTGGAAGATCATTTATAAAGATCTAAAAACCACAGCTAAGTGATGGCCTGCTCCTCTCCTGTTCAGTGTGGCTTCATTACCCGGCTCTTCTCGCCTGGAAATTTCCGACGCTTTGTCTGCAAGACAAACATTACAAACCAAATTCACGGCCGCTATATGTGTTTACTGCAACACAATTAGGCTTATGGCGGATGCATCCGTGAAAGTGGGGGCGCACCAAGTCTCAAGCGCATGTTATGTAGCGCATCATCAAGGTCTAGTGTTTGATTATATTGAATACTATTACATACATGTTGAATAAATTTGTGTTGAAGGGGTTGGTTAAGAGTAATAACTAGAGATGAGCGGATCCAAACTTCTTGTTTCCGGTGTTCCCTTGGCCAATCACAGCCATTGATAGAGTCTAGGGACAATCCGGCGATATGTCCCGGTTGGGAAAGGCACACCCGAGCCCAAACGGGACTGATCATCTCTAATCATAACCAATGGCTTGTCCAAAGGATAGACCACCCACATCTGATCGGTGGTGAGACAACATTCAACCCCTCTGTTGAACAGCTGTTACGCCCATGAGCCAGAAACTTAGAATTGGCTTTGTATTCTCTGTACAAGCAGATATATAAGCATAGCCACAGTTTCTATTCTTCTATTTTGGCCTTAGTAGGAAAAAATAGATACCGATAGAAAGTTGTTAGCCATACAGTATGGGGCCTGGGAGTCCCGACCCCCACCGCTTAGATATTGATGACCTATTTAGCAGATAATTATAATTTCAGGCCAACCCTTCAATTTTAAGTATTAACCTGGATTATAGTACAGAGCTGCATTCATAGCTTCACAGCTGAAATCTCCCAGAATTACTTGCTGGCTCAATGTCTGCATAGTTTTGCATACTAAAAATAATAATCTTTACACTGCACACTGTACAGTAGCCCCTCAATAACGGAGCATCCAGCAGAACCGTATCCAATAACAATATATACATTAAGCAATAAATATATAACAAAGATATCAAATAAAAGCAATGCATAGAACACTACATTTATTTTCTAGATGTGAACAGAATATGCTAACAAAAAGGAACATCAGAAAGTGTAACGTGTGTGCTAGACAATAGGTCCAGTCTTATGGGGCCCGTAAGTTGTCTCTAGCCATATAAGGAGACTAGTACCACAATGCATTATAGATAATGGACATAGGATTTTGCAACTTGGCCCAGCAGTTGTAAGTTACTCACCTTTGGACCTAATGGGGCTAATTTACTAAGAGCCACGAGGACCGCACTTTCACCGGACATCCCGCCGATTTCCGTTTTGCACCGCTGGGACAGGGATTTAAAAGGGTTTTCTGGCGCATGCAATCAGATTTTGGCTTTAATGCAACACAAATCGGGGGGCAGGCCATCTGACGATCCGATGGATTCGGACAAACCGTGGTATTTAACTTAAAAATAGTGTCGCAAGCCATGCACCTACATACACCGGTAAGAAGAAGGTGAACTCCGGTGGACCTGTTAAGGGGAAGCAGGATATCGGTCGCACGATCTTCATGAATTGCGGCAGAGTTCATCCTCGTTGGACAGTCCGGATCGGGGATCGCGCAGGGACCAGATAAGTAACTGTGCCTCAATGTGCCATATTAGACAATCTGCGGTGGGTCATGAAATGCGTAGACCGAACAGCACTACTGGCATCAGCTATGGTAGAGTTTTGTTTTTAGACGTATGTATCTCGCTTTAAGTAGAAAAGTGGAAGTCAGCTCACCTGGAGGCACAGCAGTATATGACCAGGAGTCCAACCACGGATTCTCTTTGTTCCAAGTCCAAGAAATATATAAAATGCAAATAATCCAGCTCCACGGACACTCCGGTTGTAGATAAAAACGTGATATTTTCTTTATTAAAGTACAAAAAGGAGGTATACAGCCAAGAAGAGGGAAACACACACAGAGCCACGGCTATGGTCAATGGTTAGTGAATCGCCAGAAGACCCGAATCCTCCACTGAGAACGCACCACTGGATCACAACAGGACTGGGTAAGTAAATCTGCCTCAATGAGGCACATTTACTTACAGGGTCACTGGAGTTCACAGAAAGTGTATTGTCCATCTATAATGCACGAAGTGGTGATTCACTAAGATCATGCACCTGAAATCATGAATGTGTTGCTTCCCCGCTCAGGTCCGACAAAGTTCACCATCTTTTTTGTGGTGCATTTTAAACATAGGGAGTGCAAAACAATTTAATAGTTAAATACGGCACTCAATCCGAATCAGTTGGCCTGTCCCCCCCACTAAATCATGCCGCATGGAAGCCAGTGCAGCCGTGCCACAAAAGGGTCGCGTGCGCCACTATAGCAGCGCAAGTTGTTTTAGCCAAAAACAACGTGCACAGTCCAACTAAAGTGCGCACTGCAACCCTTAGTAAATGAGCCCCAATTTGTTAGGTATTTCTTTACAACGCTGTGAGTTAAATTGAGATTTTTTATTATAGATTAGATTATACACGGAAATATCATATATGGAAGGTTTTTTAACATTTCTTTTTTAAACAAAATCAAATGGAAAAATTGTTTTATGGTGTTTCAGTTTATTATGACAGTTTGTTGGGTTCTGCCTTCAGCACTTTACTAGGCCTGTGGCTGCCAAGGCAGCAAATTAGCACCTATGATCGGTGCACAGGGGGCAACAAGGGAGGTGAATATCTCACCTCCCTTGTTGCCCCCTGTGCACCGATCATATTTTCACCAAAAATACTTTAGACACTGTGGTCAGTCTGACAGTGGTCAGTGTTAGGCTACATTTTCATCTAGGTTTTTGTATACACTCAGCACAGACACCAGGGAGACATAGGGTAAGCGTATACATAGACATATACTGGCAGAGACCTCCTTTTTGCCTCCATCTGCACAGTATATGTCAAATCCTGCCGGAAACATGGATGGAATGATCCTGCCTCCTTCTGCTGAGCAACATATACATTCAGCGGAGGCCATTGGAGGGAATGCGGGACAGATAAAGGATTGCATCCCTCGCCTGGCCTCCGCTGAGTGTAAGCTTAGAGAAGTCCCCTGTTACATAGTCATTACCGCGCCCAAAGCAGCTGCGACAGTAGTTTTACATAATATAACAGCCACTACAATGGTGGATCTTCACATAGGCGGCATAAGCAGGCGCCCAAGACCTTCGGCTTCCCAGGGACCCAAACGGCCCATACCCAGGCTCTATATGATCACCACGGCTTCAGGTTAAAGAAAATACGCCATACTCAACTTCGGCTTCTTCTCCACGCGGCTCCGTCTTCTCCCGTTCCTGCCCGTGCACATCACTGTGACGTGTCGGGGTTGTGTCTGTGTAGCGTCATAGTGTTGCACGCAGGCCAGAAGAGGAGAAGACAGCACCGGGTAGAGAAGAAGCCAAAGGTGAGTATAGCTGTTTTTTTTTTCCCGAAGAGCTCTTATGTGGACATTTCTGTAAAGGAAGGGGTTTTGCTGTGGACATTTTATTATAGGGGGCTCTGCAGTGGCAATTTCTTTAAAAGGAGGCTCTGGTGTGGGCATTTCTTTAAGGGAGACCCGGCAGTGAACATTTCATTAAAGTTGGACTCTGCTGTGGACATTTCATAAAAGAAGGTCTCTGCAGTGGCTCACCTGTAGACATTTCTATAAAGGGGTGCTCTGCTGTGGACATTTCATTAACATGAGCCTCTGCTGTGGACATTCTGTAAAGGGGGGCTCTGCTGTAGACATTTCTGTAAAAGGGGGCTATGGGTTTTTCATTAAAAGGGGGCCACAATGGGCTGCAGTGGTGTTGTTGGTCAGAGGAGATTAGGCCTTGGGGCATGAGGTTGGTTTGGTTGCTGTGGCGGTCGTAGTTAGAACAGCCCCATGGCACACTTAATCTGCGAGTGAGCAGATTTTTCTATAATAATAACTTTCCTACGCACTGTGTATTTAGTATACTTCTTAAAGGGATTTTTTAAATTTATTGATCTCTTTCCCTACGAATAAATGATTAATATCGGGTGGCCAGGGGTCTGGCAGCTTGTAAGACTCCTGATCAGCTGTTTGTTTAACAAAAGAGAATTTTGGAAAGTGATAATCAAATTTTTAATTTGTCTTTAAAGTCGGGAATAGGAATCATCTATGTATACTGTATATTTGTAGAGAGATTATGATTATGGTTCTGATTACGTAGCGTGTAGTTTCAGTGAAAATGGGAAAATAAATATTTTATTGTGCGCCTACTGTAAGAATTGGCCTATGTTAGTCATGTGTTTCCTGATAATACCATGTTTTCTATTATATTTTCTTTGCATGTTACCTTTAAGATAACATTCAGGGGCGGCTGCAAAATATTACACCTGTGATGTGTTTAAAATGACAATTATTCCTCTCCGATGCATCTGAAGCCTGTAACTCAAATGCAAGCAAGGAGCTTGTAAGAAAGTGACTTTACGAGTCTAGGTGAAATATTGTCTGAAATTTGTCTTGTGCCACCAGATAATGTCACTTCACTAACAGCTGTGTGTCATTCGTCCATGAACTAATGGGCCACACTGGCAAAATATATTCACAAGGCGATATTGTCAGCCAACAGGATAGGCCCCGCCGGTGTATCACACAGCCCATTAACCCTTTTCAAGCAGAATGGAAAACATTAAGCACCGTTGATGTTAAACCTTAGCAGAGAACAAGACAAAATTAAATATTCATTAAACTGGTTGCGCCAGTTTTCTGCCGTAATTTGCACATAAGTACATGTGCAAAGTGCTTGCTCATTTGCGCCAGTTTCTGTTGCGGCTGCACTGCATCTGCTGCAACACAGAACACTATATCCAAAGGGGCATTTTAGTGTCGATTCGCACTGTGCAACACTTTTATGTCGAAAGTCCGTTAGAAATGGGGCGCATGCCTGCTAAACTGAGTGCGCCAAAACAAAACTGGTGCACTCAGTTTAAAGGGAACCTACCACCACGATTCTACCTATAAAGGTAGAACATCCACCTACCACCCGTTCTACCTCTATAGGTAGAATCGTGGTGGTAGGTTCCCTTTAAGCATAATCGGGCCGTGCAGGGTGTGTCAAAGTAATGAAGAGCATATGTCAGTCCCTAATAAACCGGATGCACTGTACGCATTATTTTGCCTCGTTATTGATAAATGTGGCCCTCAGAAATATAAGACTTAGATTTTTGATATTTGTTATAAAAAAAAAGATATATATATATTTATAAAACACTCTGCATCCTACAGAAGCTTCCAGTGATGACATCTGGACGTGAACATGTGATGGCTGCAGCCAATGACTGCCTGCAGCAGTGACCTGTAACCATCAGTGAGTACAGAGTTGATGTTGGTTGCATTGGCCACAAGTCCATTTCAAGGCAGTATCATGGAAGCTCTTGGTGCAGAGAGTATTATTACTATTTTATTACTATATACAATTATTAACTTTTTGACAATTATTTTTGCTGGCTAACCTTGGCTGGAAGGGCTAATGTGGTACTCCCACTTTGTATATCTACATGATATGCAAAAAATATTATCCAACCATATCTTGGGGTGGGTACCCTAATCCAAATAGCTCCCACTATTCTCATGAAGTGCAGATGCACATCTTTGAATATCTACATGATATGCCATAAATCTTCAAAAGATAAAGTTTCTACCACTGGGAAGTGCATCTATCATGAGTAGGAGGGTTTAGAATATTTCATTATAGTAAAAAATAGCTATTTGACGTGTGGCCCATTGTTCTTGCATCAAGGGATCAGAGAATTATGCTAAAGAAATGAGATGGAAAATAAGTCTTCTATTGCCAGGTGGGTTGTAGTGTATTGGCCGGCATTGTCCACCATTCCATAATCTGCTTTATGGGACCTGCTTTCCTCAATGCACAAAATCTGAACTAAAAAAAAACCAACACTAATTTAAGGTGGCTTAGAAAGTTTGGAACGTCCAAACAAGATCTCAGGACACAATGACCATAATTTTTTATACAGTATGTACTTTATAATGACCAGTAATTAATGTGTGGATCAACCCAAAAATAAACCATTTGAACCTGTGTTACTTTTTTGGATAGACTTTTACAGTGAAGGCCCTATTATGAAGTTGGCGTTGATTCACCATTGGTCCTTTGACGGAGTAAATATGAATGTTCATACAGTATATCCTTCAGAAAAACTACTGTAGTAAATAATTTGTGTAATTTTTGGATGAACCCAACAATTAACCAGTGTAGCATGTGATCCTTTTTGGATAGACCTTTAGACCTTGAGTGAAGACTCCTTTATAATGTTGCAACCTTGATTTACTAATGGAGCAAACATCATTGTTCATTCAGTATGTCCCTTAGAAACCCCACGATAGTAAATCATTTTTGTACTTTGTGAACGAACCCAAAAATAAACCATTGTAACGTGATCCTTTTTGGATAGTCCTTTATAGCCTGGGTGAATGCACCATTATCAAGTTAGAACCTTGGTTCACCATTGGTCTTTTGATGGAGATAATGTGACCCTCATGTATATTCATTTATATACGGTTCTTTCCCATACATTCATCTCTGTAATTTTAATAATCTATGCACCCAGTGAAGAGTGACAACATGTCTATGCGTGAACATCATGATCTGGTCTCAAACACGCACCGCCTATAACAATAAGACATTTTCATGCTCCTCACTTATGAAACTAATTAAATCAGATGATTCCTGTGAAATAAGAATTTCCACAAAATTAAATCAGAAGGGTTCTTATGTACGTTTTTCTTGCTATTAATAATTTCACTTATAAGCTTGCATAAAGAGTGGTCACGCATGGGTGTTTTACATTCATGGGAAGAGGAAGTTTGTTATTAAATTATAGGGTTCCTTGCACAAAAGAGAGAGAATATGTACATGGCCTGACGGGAGACACAGGATATTTAAATGCATATGACCTATTCTCATTTAGATGTTCTTGTGTCTTCAATAAAGTTTATGTGAAATGAACTATTTATACTTGTATCTTATGTCACTGCTCTCCTAATCTTTCTAGATATTATGTATTATTACATTTATTGCGCTTGGAGGGTATATATGATTCATCTAGATGGTTTGTCAAGACTATGACCCTTAAAATTCCCTCTAGGGGTTATGGACATCATAAAAGGACCTGAACCATACTAGGGACCATCCTTAACAGGTCACAGTGGATAGATGGCATGTAAGAGTAGATTTAATTTTGGCTGATGTGACCCGTTTATTCGTTATTAAGTAGCTGATTATTGCAGGTGCAACCAATTTTATCCCCATTGATCATAACAAAGGGTGTCCCATGTTCCCTGTTGTATGAAATGGAAGTGCCGCATGTGTCTCCATTCAAAATGTACCAAAAAGCTGGAGATACCTGAGCACTGTACTAAGTTTTTTTTAACAGTCCCACAGACTTGAAATCAATCAATTCAACTGAACAAAAACAGACTCCTATGATTGTGATAATGTCAACAATCTGTCCCCCCCGACACTTATCTTCTAAGAGCCCATTAAGATCCCAGGGCTGGCATCTGACTATTTTTCTCTCTTGCCTTAGTCAGTTGAAAATTATGTTGGCTACTGTGGGGCCCTATAACTATATTGTCTACCATTGGACACTGTGACCTGTTTATTACAGGGCACTGAAATGTCCAACAGATCCCCCTCATTAATGGAATATCTAGCAGATAATTATGAAATGTCAAGCAGAGCACCCTGAATATTGAAATATCCAGCAAGGTCCCCTTAGTAAAATGTCCAGCAGAGCCCCTGTAATAATGAAATGTCCACAGAAGCCCTCTCATTAATGAAATGTCCAACACAGTCCCCTTAATAAAGAAATGTCCAGCAGAGCCCAATTAACAATGAAATGTCCTCCAGAGCCCACATAGGAAAATATCTAGCAAAGCCCCCTTAATAAAGAAATGTCTAAAAAGCTCCATTAATAATGAAATGTCCAGCAGAGACCCCTTAATAATGAAATGTCCTGCAGACCCTCGCTTAGTGAAATGTCCAGCAGAGACTCCTTAATATTGAAGGGTCCAGCAGGGTCTGGCTTCCTCTTCTTCCTGTGGCTTTCCAGCAGTTCAGCAGTGCAGGCAAAGGCTTGTCCATGTGTTCTACCCATGCACACTGTATGATGTCATCAGGTGGTGCCACTGCTGCCTCATACAGTATGCACATGGACATGCCTATGCTTGAACTGCTGCACTGCAGGCCCTGTTCACTTGAGTATATGCAGAGTGACAGGGGACTGTTTTAGTTTCTGAATTATTAATGCCACCATGTGAGTTCACTGTAAATGGGTCCACTGGGGCTCTGTCGCCCAGGGGCCTACTGTTACCTGGAGCTGACCCTGCTTATAAGAATCTAAAATTGACAGATAAGAACCAGACTATAGGTTCCCAATGTATCATAATTACCTTATTTATGCCTTTTATACCAACTTTTGTGGTGAATCATACAACTTGCTCTTTTGTAGAGTATTTTAGTACAAGCACATGGCAAGTGAGCCAGAATTGTGGCCATAGCTGTTCATTGAACTTGTGATTTTTGAGATAATTATTGCTTACCGTACAGAACAGACCAAAAGCTTGGACAAACCTTCTCATTCAAAGAGTTTTCTGTATTTTCATGACTAAAAATCATGACAAAAAATTGTAGATTCACACTGAAGGCCTCAAAACTGTGACTTAACACACATGGAATTATATACTTAACAAAAATGTGAAACAGCTGAAAATATGTCTTATATTCTAGATTCTTCAAAGTAGCCACCTTTTGCTTTGATTACTGCTTTGTACACTCTTGGCATTCTCTTGATAAGCTTCAAGAGGTAGTCACCTGAAATGGTCTTCCAACAGCCTTGAAGAAGTTCCCAGACATGCTTAACCAGTAATACCTGTGGTTAGAGTGTTTAAGGTCCTTCCCATATCCCCTAAAGTTATCTGCCTCTGAGGCACTGTCAAATTGTAGAATGTTTTCATTATTCTGCATTCTCACCATTTCCCGTAGCCAAGCGGCAATGGGCGGAACCGAGCAGTGGTGGGCAGGGCCAACATAGAAAAAGGTAGAAAAAGTTTGGAGGACAATTTTACTAGTGGGAGGAGGGAGATTTAAGCTGGGACTGCACCTTTCAATGAGTGAGTAAGGCTTATTGTGTCTGTTCTTGATGACAGCTTCCCTTTGAAGCCATGTTGTACAACTTAAAAGCCTATTAAGAATGTTCTATAATAAATTGAAAATAGAGAGCACATTCACACTACTGAACTCCTGACACTCCATTTCCGAAACTTTCCAAATTCCCTAGTGGTTTCTGTATTCTGCCTTCTTGCCAATGGCTGTAGAGGTCTATATTGGGTTGTCTTTATTTCTCAAAAGGCATAAAGAATTTCAAAGAATCAGAGAATTTTCAACTTTCTAAACAATTTATTTAAAAAAATTAAGTAAAAAAAAATCCAGGTGTATACCTTTAAGGACTTGATAGTAATATGCTTATTATCTAGCTGTTTTACTACACTATTACATATAACATAGATTTCATAGCTGCCTTTATTTCCATAATGCTCAGTGTATTTCTGTGTGTTAGATATTATATGTATATGATGAACAGTGTGGTATATATATATATATATACCTGTATATAGGTGCATATACAGGAATGCCTCCTCCATAGGAGTTACAGCTCCGCTTTTGCAGAGAGCGAATGTCATTCTGGCGGCGTCAGGGGAAAGAAGGGAAAGCACTGAATACAATCTTTCTCTCTCTCTGTTATTTTTTTTCTTTTCCTTCCCCCCTTTTCTGTCTTCCCCCGGCCAGAGTTCATTATTTTTCTTTCTTGTCACTCTGTGTGATAGCTTGGACAGAAGAGCAGAGAAAGAAGCATCACAAGGCCTTAATCTGCTCTTTAATGCCTGACTTCAGAGGCGCCATTTATCTTGCTAGTGCAGCAGGGGTCTCCGGCAATTTTATCTCTAATAATATATTGATGGATTAAAAGGGTCAGACCGGAGACGAGCTAGAAAAATTGCTTATTGACATCAAAATACAGTGCCCTCAACCTGATAAACATAGAGGGGGGCCGTGTATGTCCTTTCTGGGTCCTGACGCTTCTAGGGAAAAAAACAAAAAAATTGTATTTTCCAGCATGGACCAGTTAGTATTAATCTGGAACTGAGCGAATGCTGTAAACTGTCTGATATGTATACAAATGCACATCCACTGGACGTTATGCTGATTGTAAGCACAATTCTGCATTGGCGGAGCTCCGAATGTTGTAAAGGCACAAAATCGCTCTTTCCAATACACAGGCATGATTGTATTCGAACAATCAATGTAGACTGCTGTAGAGTAGGCAATCCAATCCCTGTCCCGCTTCTTTTGAGGACATGGTCTAAAGATCAGGGAGGTGGGACCAGATTTTACCAAAATATACTGTTTGTAAGAAAGGGTCAAACTGCTGAGGTACACAAAACAGAAAGTACAGGTCCTATAGGATACGTATGTCACCCACTGGCCCGTTTTAGTCATACTTCTGGATGACAACTGTCCAATACTTTCTACCAACCAAAACTGAAACTATCGGTATTCCGAGTTTTTTGCGTTTGACCAAAACAAGGGTAGAGATTTGATATAATGTTCTCGAGGCTACATGATCCATTGCTGAGCAGCAGCCCAACAAATATTGGCTACAAGTCAAAAATAGAAGGCCTTTTTATACTGACCAATTATTGGGATAAAAACTATAGAGTTGTTGTACTTAGCATTGCTAATTTTGGTGTTTAAGCAAACAAACAGCATGATTTAAAGGAAAGGAAGCTTGAATTACCATGGAGATGTATACCTTAAAGGGGTTGTCCAAGAGTTTATAAAAATATAGAGGTGACTGTAAAAAAATAAACTTAGGAAATCTTCTGGCACTCAATGAGTATAGGCGCTGTGGCAGGGTACAGGTGTGCATGGGAGTTGTGGGAGTGGAGCGTACCTGAGGCACTCCATGGACTGGCAGAGATGTGGGAGTACCGGAGGAGCACCTACATTTTTTTTTTTACAAACACCCCCCCCCCCCAAACCACCTACAGTCAACCAACATGTCATATAAGCCAATTTCAGAACAATAAATTGCCTGTTTTTATAACTACTCTCAGTAGGTCTTCAGGTGATAATAGCTATCATTGGGAATCTAACAGTACTAGCAGGCTGCAGGAGGGCATGTATTCTGGAAAAAAAAGAATTTCATGTGGATCACTGTGTGTGGGAGGGGTAACCGGGACTCTCATTGTCAATCACTGTGTATGGGAGGAATAATAAGGACTTTCACTGTCAATCACTGTGTGTGGGAGGGGTAATCAGTTCTCTCATTGTCAATTACTGTGTGTGGGAGGGGTAATCAGGTCTCTCATTGTCAATTACTGTGTGTGGGAGGGGTAATCAGGACTCTCACTATCAATCACTGTTTGTGGGCGGGGTAATTAGGAATATCAATGTCAATCACTGTGTTTGGTGTGGATAGTCAAGACTTTCACTGTCAATTTCTGTGTGTGGGTGGGGTAATCAAGATTATCACTCTCAATCACTTTTTGTAGGCGGAGTAATTGGGGCTCTTACTATCTATCACTGTTTTTGAGAAGAGTAATCAGGACATTCACTGCTGATCCCTGTGTGTGGGTGGGGTGATCAGGATTCTCGCTGCCAATCACTATGTGTGGGTGGGGCAATCAGGACTCTCACCGTCAATCATTGTGTGTGGGTGGGGCAAGCAGGACTCTCACTGTCTCTCATGATTTCTGTGAAGATTTACGCAGGAATCCTGCTCCTAATCATATAAACCTATATATATCACAGAGCTCAGCTCTCCTCCATTAATCATACCCTACTCACAGACAGGGCAATAAAAATTAGTTCAAAAGCTTCACTTTGAATAAAGGAGAATTTACAATTTTGTAACACCTTAAACAGCACACAATGCATTAAGTGAACCCTCCAAAACTGCTGAAAATCATTATAAGGTATAATATTCCATACATATAGCAACGCTATGAGGATATGAAGAAATGGACTTGTTGGTCTTACTGCATACATTTACAGCAAAAAAATCATTGTCACCTTCCTAAAAAATATCAGCGGGGCATCTAATAAGGGGCATATATATATATCATCTTGGTTGGGGGTAAGCATGTTTTATCCGTTTTTCACATTATATGTCATTTTTGAAGAGATTAAGGCCAAGTCTTATTCTGTCTGGTTTAGAATATCTCTTGCTATACTTGAGCTACTTATGTATCTGCTTAGTAAATATATTCATGCCGCAGAGTCTCTCCAGCGCAGTGCACTGCAAAACCAAAGGCTTAGCACAATTACATGGCTAAATAATCTATAGCCACAAATTCGGAGAAATCTTGATACATGCTTAAGATTGTTTTCCATTCCTCCTCTATACATTTCTAAATAGAGATTTGTACGGTCATGTTCTATGACAACTTTCCTAAATGCCTTTAGTGAATAATTCCGTCTCTATTCAGAGTTTTACATATTACAAATTAGTCTTTTTTCCTAGATTCCGGCTCTTCCTTCCTACTCTCTCCTCGCTCACACCCTATTTCTCTGATTTTGACAACTCCGTTTTATTTTATTTTTTTTTCCTTTCCTCCATTGCTGTTTTTTTTTTTTTCCCTGCAGTTTCTGGCAGAGGTGATAAGTCTCCATAAATAGGATTAGCATTGATTCCTTTACCAAGAACAGAGATGATGCTGTCTCCTTCATTTACTGAACTGCCAGCTTTGAAATACAAAAAGAGAGAGAAAGAAAAGAGAAATCTGATGAAAGGCAAAGAAAAATAATAATAAAAAAAAAACGGCTTTATAAAATGTGGGCCCTCTGTGAATTCAAAAATATATATATTTCTTTAGTTATTTATGTGGTTACAGCGAGATAAAGGATCAAGGGAGGTTTTGCTTCTGTTCTCAGATTTAAGAAAAGACTCTAAATTCTTTCTTTTTTTTTCTATTTTGTTTGTTCTTAATACATTTAGCTTTTCTCC
Source organism: Engystomops pustulosus (assembly GCA_019512145.1). NCBI lineage: Eukaryota > Metazoa > Chordata > Amphibia > Anura > Leptodactylidae > Engystomops > Engystomops pustulosus. The sequence continues at coordinate 12,446 of WNYA01003093.1, read as the reverse complement.
TCCTAACATATTTTTACTAGCTAATCTTACACATCCACTATTGTGTGTCCAACGCGTTTTTAACCTTGAAATGTTGCAAAGACAGAGCCAAAGAAAGAAAACCCAGCAAGTGAAGGATGGAGGGAGGGAGGGACGGAGCACAAGAGTTAGAATAAAGGGATGTGGTTCATTGAGAAGTGTCGGAGAGAGGAATTAATCTCAGTATTTATTTAGGGTTCATTTGCAGCTTAATTTTTCGAGGTGCCACATTACTATGCATGGCAATTTAACAGGAAACATTGTGTTGATATCCTCCGTGGATGCTTTGAATTAGTTAATGCTCAAAGTAGGACTATTGCTTTTACATTGAAGCAGCCATTTTGAATCCAGACTTGCAAACAGATATTTAACTAATTTAGAGAAGATTATATTATATATATATATGAACCCACCAATTTATTGATTCTGAAGCGTCACTGGCCTTTTGGTAGTTTGAGACAACTCACCTTATACATAAATGAGCCAGCCCTGACAATGGGAGTGTCTTAGACACTGAGAATCTGGTAGATACATATACATATAGATAAATAGATGGTCACTATACAAAAATAGGACTGGGAATTTGAAGAAAGTTTAAAGGGGATGACTGGGTAGTCACTTTACTTTAAGCACGAGGTTTATCATGGCTTGGAAGACACTATTTTGGCATGGAAGCCCTTAAATAATCCCAAATCCTATTGGTTTGGGGGAGCATTAAGGGGCTTGGCTGGCAGTTGAGTGGGCTGGCAAGGGGGTGCTTCTGCCCGGAGCCTGTGCACTCACTAAAACCTGTGCCCAATCACACCTGAAAGGGTGCAGGGTAAATCGCAATTCTAAATTGCAGGGTGCAGCCGACTGCCGGATACATCAGGAGGTCGGAGCCTCCTGTTATATCCGGTGCACCAGAGTGACGGGGCTTTCATCAAATGCTGATGCATGATGTGCTGGCGTATGAGTATTGCCTTATGAATTTACTATATTCTTTGTTATTGAGAAATAGAAGCAGCTTGTGAAGCTACAGCATGGAGTGGTATGGTAACGTCCTCCAGCAAAATCTTAAAAGTTAATTTTTGAAGGAAGGAGGCCATGGATAACAGATTTTTTTTCTATCTACTACGTCCACTAGGGGGAAGTATTTTAAGACCAATTACCTAGTAAGTCCAAACACAATAAGCTTCCCCTAGTGTTGGCTAAATTACCCCTAAGAAACATAAAGCAGCTCTAACACAAAAATGGGAATAAAATATCAATATTTTATAAAATTATACAATTCTTTAGGGTAAAAACAAAGTCATCAGATCACTTTAAACGAACAGCAACATTTAAAATGTTTCTTTTTTTATATAGCTTTTTTGTTTTAAGCCTGTTTTTTTTGGGTTCATTTTATCCTTATTTTAGGTCTGTGAAAAATTCAGCTTTTTTAGTTTCAACGTGAAAAACCGTACAATAAAATCACAATACAAAGAGCCCGGAGAAAAAAAAACCTAGAGAAAGGTTTCTAGGATATCTAGCATGAAACATTAAACACTGTGCAACCCAAGGCATTATTTCACAGTTACTGCTCACATTTATGGTGCAGGAAGTAATATCGATACAGATCCAGCGCATAGAACTATTCTGATGAAAATATGATTGCTTTTACCCCCCAAACTCCAAATGCTGTGACTACAGCTACATAAACTGTTTTATGGTATCCGCGCTTGTTTAATTTTCTCAGAGAAAGACAGTAAAAGCAGAATTATGGGTTGATTTATTTATCTGTGGCACATATGAAACACACTGGCAGCTGTTGCAAAGCATTAAACAGCATTTAGACGCGAGCCCCCTCCGCCGAGCTGCCACTCCTATTGTACCGCACACCTGCTAGTATGACTCTCTGCTAGGCCTTATAATTCACTCGCTGCACGGCCTGATATATATTCACAGCTGTAAATGTGCCTTGATTTCTGCAGGGCAAGGGCTGCCAGCAAGGCACAATAAGCTGGAACTTTGCTCAAGAAATAAATAATGCGAAAGATTGGAATTTCAATTAAAATTCTATTTTGTGACACTGACCAGTAAGATGGGACATTGCTTTGAATGTGTTAGAAAAAAAAGAGGAATGATATTGATTTTTATATCTGAGGTCAATTGAGCTGTTGTAGTCTCAGAGACCAATAGGGTCAGGGTCAGACTGGGCAATGAAGATCCCGTGGTGAGCCCTAAAGGTTCAGCAGAAGACAACCCTACTTGGAGTCAATGGAGGACTTTTATCGGGACTTGTACGCCAGTTTTCCGTCCCCCCAGTGACTTGCCCCAATCACAGATGAATCTAAACTTTTTTCTGAGGCGAGGTGTCCCCTCTGCCCCCATCCAGTAATATATCAGATTACTTTTTTTAGTAAGTGGGTTCTCCATGCAATGTCTCACACCCATGCTGACATTGGTTGTGAAGAGACACTGGTGCACATTTACTAAAAACAGTGCAGTTTGCCTTTGTAGTGTAGGGGGCGCCAGGTTCAGGAGTGCACCACTTTTTTTTGGTGCACCTTTAACGTGGGGGGTGCAACACACTTCAGTTGGACTTTGCATGATAAATGTGGCGCACGGTCCGACTGATCACTGGAACACCTCTTTATGTGCCGAAATTTGTGTCACTGGAAGAATAGTGCAGCCGCAACACAAAACAGTCACATGTGACACAAATGTGATGCAGACACTTCTTAAATATCTGTGCAAGCAGTTTGCACTGAAAATAGCATGCAAAGTCAGACTGAAAACTGACGTTCAGCCCTAAGTAAATGTGCCCCATTATTTTTTGGTGTCAGGTCCTGCTTTATAGCAAGTGACTGCACCCCTGATACTGTGCCCCATCTTGCTGTTGTTGGTGCTGCCTGAGCCAAGAGGCTCAACTCGCCTCATGGATGCTGCACCACTGGCATCAGTGTCTATATCTTATGGTGGAGATTAATTCTAGGATCTTATTGATAATAATTCCTGGGTGTACAATGATTACAATACAAGTCCGGTCCCATTTATGAAAAAAATGTAAAAAACTTAGCTACAATGTAAAGTCAAAACATTTAAAAGGGTTGTACCAAGTTTGGACAAGTATGGATAGTTGATCATTTTCTGATCGTTGTGGGTCCAACTACTGGGATTACCACCGATCACACAGAATTCCTGTTCTCACTAGTACATGGACTGGCTGAGTAGTTGTAGAAGAGCCAGTAGTTGTAGTGCCATAGACCCTTAAGCGCTATTTTAGGCAATTTCGGACACTCCCTTACTATTGAATGGAGCAGTAGGATGCATCATCAATCAGCCATTCCTGTTCACACTAATAGATGGAGTGGCTGGTTGATGATGCATTCTGCTGCTCAATTCAATAGTAAGGGAGTGTCAGAAATTGACTAGAATAGCGCTTGACGATCTCCGGACATATTTTCTATCTGCCGCTCAATCAGTTAGTAACAGTACCTTCGTTCTGGTGATCAGTGGGGAACCCATGAGTTGGACCTTCACTGTTCAGATTGTTAAAAAGGAGATAACAATCAAACTTGGTACATCCTCATCTAGGTATTGACATTTTATTTAATTCATCTGCCATATACATACATTTCTTCAATTAAATGTTATTAAAAATAATGTACCGTTGTGAAGATAATTTCCCACAGATACAGTCATGTTGTCCCTTTGAAACGAGATATGGTCCTTAGATATGACCACCTCCGCAAACTGGCAGTAGTGGCTATACCTGAGCTATTGAGCACTGCCTGACCACTTGCGTTTAGCACCACAGGACGTCTGTGGGAAATAAAATAGATTTCCGCCATTTCATATGAAAAAACAATCCCTCCACAGAGGTGGTGGTATCCAAGGGCAACAATATCAACAAGATTTCGCTTATGGGAAATTATCTTTGCATGTACATTTTTTAATAACATCCAGTTACTTAAGAAAAATGTTTATATATGGCAGATGAATTAAATGTCAATGCCCAGATGAGAATATAGCTTTTAAGCTCCGTCCTGGAAGCATCAAACCCATCAGGATTGAAAATTTGAGCTAAGTTTTCAAAAATCCTGCAAATTATTGGGCCAAAGCCTTCAGAAGGTATTGAATTATCTCAGAAATTTCTGGATAACCATGGCAAATCCAGGGCTATTGCTAGGTATGCACATTATCTGTGCTATTCGCTATTTACAGGTATAACATTTATTCCTATGTGTTCTTAGCAATAGGAAATGAGCAATCTCACTTATAGATAAAGTTATCTTACTGAGGTTTTTAATTTTTTGGTATACAGGTTATTTACCTCAGTTTGTCTACACATAGAAACTTTATAATGCGTGGTTAGGTTCATGAGGCCTTCATGTATATTATTAGAGCATCACCAGATGACCAACACATGAATAGTCAATAAGAAGAATGAGTATTTTAGTGATGATTATAGTAACTGAATGTGACAAGTGCTCTATAAATATAAAGCTTTATAGAGTAATGTGGCCCCAAACTGCTGTCACCAAGATTAACCTCTGTTTATGACCCATTATCCCTCTCACACACTTAACTTCTTATCAGGATGGTTGTGTACAGCATTGAGCAGCACATCTTCATGGTGCAAACCTATTGGGTCACTAATTCATGTATATGATTTCAATGTGAATTTAAGAAGACATAAGTCAGTGGTGATGTACCCTCAAAGAGTCTTATTCAGTAGATGGTACAGAAACTGGAAAGTATGGGGGAGATTTATCACTGCTTCTACGTCAGTTGCTGGCGTAAAAGGCGTGAAAGAATTGTAAAATTCTCGTGCAGTGCAAGAATTAGCGATTCTTACAGTGAGAACGTCACCTCCACACCATGTGGGCATGGAGGAGGCATAGAGGGGTTACAGCGGCTGGTAGAGTGGGCGGGCAGGGAACGTTCACTCGTCGTGCCTGTGTAATTTGAAAAACGTGCGAACACAGGTTTTTACGCAAAACTTAGTTAGGTCTGATCTGGCGCCGTTTTGCCCGATCTAAGAGGCCTAAGCCTCTTGGTGCATCCGGTGGGATGTGAGAGGGCATCAGCTCTACCATATGCCGGCACAGGATCATTTCAGCATGGCTTGTCAATATTGCCACATCCATAATTACTGCCAAGATGACTTGGTGCTTGATGCCTCTTCCATGATCCTTGGATGAGTTTATAACAAGGTTGGTTAAACAGTAGGCTAGGTTTTCACCACACATAACATACAATCAGACTGGTCAGGGCCTTCTTATTGTATCCCATGACCCCATCAAAGCACCATGTTCACCCTCTGTGCCAAATCCTCTTCAGTCCTTGAATTTTTTACATAGTCTAGGGACTTTGGGCAGCAATATATTGTATGGAGAATGATGGAACAACTCCGAAAATGTCAAAATATGTCTAAAAATGAGTTGGAGCAAGGAGGACCTCGACAACAGTCCCTAAATTACTGACTTAAAGCTTATTTACTAAGGTTCGCGTATCGCTCGTTCGTCGGACTATTCATGGTTTTTGGGACTTGTGAAGCTTTGACAGGTATTTAATAGGGGTTGTTTAACAGCGATCGGATTGTGGCGCAGCTGCGCTGGCTTCCATGCGGCAAAAAACGAGGGGGGTGCCATCGGATGATCCAATGGATTCGGACTGAGCGCAGGATTTAACTTTCAAATTGTGTTGCAAGACAATGCACTTACATGCACCAGGAAGAAGGTTTACTCCAGCGGACCTGAGCGGGGAAGCGACACATGCAGAATATCGGGTGCACGATCTTAGTGAATCGTGGCACAGTGCATTATACACGGACAATGCACTTTCGTGAACTCCGTCGGACCTGAGCTGGGAAGCGACACATGTAGGATATCATAGTGAATCACGGCACAGTGCATTCTTGTCGGACAATGCACTTTCGTGAACTCCGCAGGACCGCAGGGTAAGTAAATGTGCCCCTTAGAGTTTCTACTACCTAGTATCTTTTTATCACAGGATATTACATAAATGTGGAAGTTCAAGCACTTTACAACTTATAATCTAATTTTGCGGTCCCCAAACTTTTTTGCCCCATTGTCCAGAAGAAGTGGCATGTCGTTGGGGGGTGCAGGTGCTGTGATGGATGCACCTGAGGTGCTTCAGGAAGTGGTCTTGCCTTCACCTGAATATTGCCAAATCACTTGAGGCTTAGAAATTCCATACGGGAAATGTATTCTACACTTGCCAAAGTGTGAAAGCTCAGGTCTTTCAATGTCTTCCAATGGGATACATCTTCAATATATATTACACTCTGGTGCCTGCTTTGGTGGATAACAATCCAATCTTTGTGGAGTTGTGGTTATTTGTTCTTATTTTCTCCATTTTATGATAAGCCTTAGTAACATTTGCCTGGCACATCCCATATTGGTATTACCCAGTGCGTACAAAGAAGACAAGTATAAACTCTGGTTGTTATAACCATCAGATCACATCTGCCCTGTCCCTGGAAACATTTTTTTTTTTTTTTAATGTAGACATCCAGCACAGACCGGAGGGGTTTAATTTAGGAAGGAGTGAGAATGTTTGTTGACTGAGACTGCAAATCTTCTCTTTATGATGCTGTAAAATTCTGGAGAGGATTAGAAGTGATCTTGGGATAAAATTTATGGCAACTTTTAATGGCATTAGAATAATTGTCCTCCTATGTTCCCCCTTTCTCTGCGCCTATTCTTCAGCCAGGTGGCAGCAGTAAGGACATGTGAAATTTTAGGAGAACAACAATAGATTGGAGATTTGTAAAATCCTATTATCCTAAAAGGAAAAATGAATGTTTTTAACAAAGTTTTCTATAATCCTGTCCTATCCAACCCCGTTGGCAAATAAGGCAAATTTGTTCATCAATTTCCTTTGTTTGAATCCTTCTATAGTATAATTTTCTAATTTTTATTACAAACTACTTTCTCTTACTATACTTCCTTTGTGGTAGTGCTGAAAAGAGTGAAATTTTATAGCATGGAGTGCACAATTGTAATTTGAAGAATGCTGAAATTTCACGGGTGGTCCTGCGGTCCATATCGCGGGTTGTGGGGTCACGAGTGCCCCTATGCTCCCGCTAGCACATCACCCACGCATCTTACCTGTCCCGACTACCGTCTCGGCTCCATCGCCGTGTGCACGCTTTCCTGACTCCTTGGGTGCGCACGCCAGCTTCTCTAGATTTAAAGGGCCAGATTGCCATTAATTGGAGCTGCCCATTTTCAGAATTCCATTTAAGCCTGCCTCTTCCTGCACACCCTGCCAGATCTTCGTGCCTTGTGCTGAGAATGCTTTGTCTGATGCCTTGTGCTGTTATAGAGATTTCGCGTTGTGACCCTGTGATTCCTGACTGCACTCCGACGCCGAGTTCCGAGTGATCTTACCACCATCGTGGTCCAGCAGTCACTGCAGATTGCTGCACAACGTGAAAAGCTGGGACAAGTCACCACCATGTTGCAACCGTTGCTAGCCACTCAGCATCAGGTTCCTGCGGTGTCTCCTGCTATGCTGGCTTGTCTTCCTGCCATGAACATAGGCTATGACTGTCTATGCCCGATAAATATGATAGGGACCCCAAGCTGTGCAGGGGCTTCATTACTCAGAGTTCCCTGCACATTGAACTCATGACGACTCAGTTTGTCATGAAGCAATCCAAGGTGACATTTATCATCAGTCTCCTCTCTGGACAGGCCCTGGTCTGGGCTACCCCTCTTTGGGACAGAGACAATCCAGTCACGGCAGAGACAATTCCAGTCTGTGTTCGAAGAACCTGGATGGGCCTCCTCTGCTGAGACTCGTCTGTGAGAGAGTTCCGCACCCTTGCCTCTGAACTTGCCTAAAACGATGCATCCCTGATCGCCACCTTTTAAAAAGGACTCTCTGCTCTGCTCGTGACCTTCCGTCTACATTGAGTGGTCACATTACACTGGCCACTCAGATTGATGTATGGTTTAAGGAGCATGCTGAGGAACTACGCTTTGAGCATCCTCAAGCCCGTGTTAGACGTTTTCCTTGTTTGGCACCTGCCTTCCAAAGGCCGCTCCAGCCTCCGCCTGTATCGTCTGCAGAGGAACCTATGCAGGTGGACCGAACCCGACCCTCTCCCTCCAGTAGTGTTCCAGACGACGTCAGGAGAACCTCTGTCTGTAGTGTGCCAGCCCAGAGCACTTAATTGCGACTTGCCCTGTCCATCACCAACATCTGGGAAACGCTAGGACCTAGGGTTCTAGGGGAAGCGTCCCTAGGCATGAGTAAAGCTTCTCCACGCCTGACTATTCCTGTGCTCCTCAGCGTTGGCACCTGCACCAAGATCCAGGTCTCGATTTTCTTGGACTCCGTTCAGCTAGGTACTTTGTGGATGCCACTCTGGTCTCCCGGCACCACATGCCTGTGGTCCTTCTCAAAAAGCCTTTTGTCATATTCTCGGTCAGTGGACAAATCCTCTCAGATGCAAGTCATCCCTCCTGTTGGGCCTTCCTTGGCTGCAGTTCCATGCACCTATCCTCAACTGGATGTCAGGGGAAATTCTTTGTTGGAGTTCAAAGTGCCAGTCCCGCTGTATGGTGGCTCCTCTACCTGTACCCACCTTGGCCTCCTTCGTGTCTCCCAAACCCTTGGAAGGCCACCAACATGTTACCGGGACTTTGCTGATGTGTTGTCCAAGATGTAGGCGTATACGTGTGTTGTGGTCTACCTAGATGACATTTTGGTCTTCTTCCCAGGCCTTGAGACCCACCAGTCTCACGTACAGCAAGTTCTTGGCCGCCTACAGACTAATCGTCTCTACGCCAAGCTCGAGAAGTGTCAGTTCCACCAACGAAGCCTTCCTTTCCTCGGTCTCCAGATGGATCCAGCAAACTATTACCGGCAGTTTATCCCACATTTCTCTACTCTGGGTTCTCCCATCGTGGCGCTAAACAAGAAGGGCACTAATCGACACCTCTGGCCTTTGGCGGCTGAAGAAGCCTTCTCAAAGTTAAAGTCTGCCTTTGCCATGGCTCCTGTTCTCTGTAGACGTGACACGGAGAATCCCTTTATTCTAGAGGTGGATGCTTCTTCCGTAGGTGCAGGGGCGGTGCTCACCCAGAAAGAGCCTATGGGCCGAACGCTCACGTGCGGCATCTCTTGTAAAACCTTTTCTCCCACAGAGAATAATTACTCTATAGAGGATTGAGAACTGGTAATCAAACTTGCCCTGGAAGAATGGCAAGAATACCTATTACATAATTTTTTATCATCAATGCTGGTTTTCTGCATTGCGTCTGGTCAGGAGACCAGGAGGTCAGGTTTTTCTAGATTTATTTAAAACGCCTTTAACTTTTGTTAGAGAATTTAAAGTTTCCTACGGAACTGGACTAAATTAAAGTTGTGAATAAAAGGGATCTTAAATTTAACCATTAAGTTTGAATGTAATAAACTGCTATCTGGCTAAAATAACAGAAAATTTTTAATTTAAACCAATTTGTTCTATTTAGTAATTTACAAGATATAACTATTCTATACTTACCTAGCTAGTTTCTCTCGACGATCTCCTAGAAAACAACCTGTAGTCTTCTTGTTGTGCATGAACAAACACTTAATGTACTACATTTGAACATGGCGGCAATGGTGAAGAGCACATGTGCATTTATACCTGTGTATGTGCCCGTTCGCTCACAGCTACAGGATCGATATGTTTTGGGGGGAGCTCGTCATCCAGTCTGCATATACACAGATCATAAAAACCTCTCGTGTCTCCAGACCAACGTCTTAATCCCAGGCAAGCCCATTGGTCACTCTTCTTCTCCCGCTTTAACCTGATAATCCACTTTCGGAGAAGAATATCAAAGCGGCTGCCCTTTTCCGTGCCTCCGATGTCTTTGGAGAAGAGCTTGTTCCTCAGCATATTATCTCTCCGGAACAATTAGTTGCTGCCACTCCGGTGGATCTTCAGCAGTTGTGCCCAGGCAAAACGTATGTCCAAACTGCACTGCAGAAGAGGATTTTGTTTTGGGGACATTCTTCATGTGTGGCTGGGCACCCTGGGGTGCAACGCAATGTGGCCTGCATCTCTGCTAATACTGGAGGCCTGGCTTGGTCAAGGATGTTCAGGATGTGTGGGATCCTGCACCTACTGTGCACGTAATAAGACTTCCCACCTGAAACCGGTTGGTCTCTAGCTTCCGTTGCTGATACCCAGTCGCTCATGGTCACAAGTGACCTTCCTTCACGGACCTGGGTGGTGATCTTCGAAGATGTCTCATTTTGTTTCCCTTCCAGGTCTTCCATCTGCTCCACGTCTTGCCAGCTTGTTCTTTCAACATATTTTCTGGCTACATGGTCTTCCTCAACTACCTCTTAGCGGATGGTCCAGTTTTTTTTCCCGCTTCTGGCATTCTCTCTGCAGCTAATGACAAGTAAAATTGGATTTCTCCTCAGCTTACCACCCTCAGTCCAATGGACAAATAGAGAGGGTAAACCAGACTCTGGGATGTTACCTCTGTCATTTTGTTTCTGTCCGTCAATACAACTGGTCCGCTCTGTTGCCATGTGCAGAGTTCTCCTATAAGTCCCTGGATTCCAAATCTTCTGGCTCCGCTGCCTTCTTCATTTTCTATGGACAGCATCCACGCCCTCTTCTTCCTCTGCCTATGTCCTTGGATGTCCCTGCTGCTGAGGAGTTGGTACAAGATCTAAAGTCCATCTGGGAACAGACTCGCCTTTCGTTGTTGCAGGCTCCTGCCTGTACCAAGCTCAAGGCTGACAAGAGATGCAGGCCTCCTCCTGTCTTCTCTCCTGGTGACAAGGTCTGGTTGTCCTCCAGGTGCATCCGGCTGAAGATTCCCGAGTACAAGCTTGGTCCACGATTCTTGGGTCCTTTCTAGGTCTTGACTCTTACAAGCTGTGCCTTCCTCCCATCATGCACATCCCGAACTCCTTCATTGTCTCCCTGCTCAAGCCTGACATCCTGAACCGCTTCTCCCGGCAAGTACCTCCTCCCGCTCCTGTGGCTGACTCCACAGACACCTATGAGGTAAAGGAGATCCTTGACATGAAGATGGGAAGCAGTTCTTCTTGGTTGACTGGAAGGGGTTTCGGCCGGAGGAGAGGTCTTAGGAGCTAGAGGACAATATCCTGGACCGTGATCTCCTGCAGAGATTCCTCCAGCCCAAGAAGAGGGGGAGGCCGAAGAGGGGGTACTGTTATAGGCTGTCCCGTGACCCATATCATGACTCGTGGGGTCATCCATGCCCCTCTGCTCCCGTAGGCACGTCGCCCACACATCTTACCTGCCCTGGCTTGCGTGCCCGACCCCTGGCTTCTCTAGATTTAAAGGACCAGCGCGCTATTAATTGACGCTGGCCATTTTCATGCACACCCTGACGGATCTTCATGCCTCATGCCCAAGAGAACGCTTTGTCTGATGCCTTGTACTGTTATAGAGATTTCCCGTTGTGACCCCGGTTCTGTTCCTGACTACGCTCCTCCGCTGACTGCCATGACCTATTGCTACTTCCCTGACTCTGATCCTGTGCAGCAAGTCCAACCCACTCAGACTCCGGTACCTTGTGTCGGCTTGTGTCATCGTCCATAGTGTTTCTGAGGATCCACTACCTCTGAGCCTGACACATGTGTCCTAGTATTCTGACAGTGATAGGTCAATTTATGTAACTGCTACTATTACAAAAATTTTTATCATCAATGCTGGTTTTCTGCATTGCGTCTGGTCAGGAAACCAGGAGGTCAGGTTTTTCTAGATTTATTTAAAACGCCTCTAACTTTTGTTAGAGAATTTAAAGTTTCCTACAGAACTGGACTAAATTAAAGTTGTGAATAAAAGGGATCTAAAATTTAACCATTAAGTTTGAATGTAATAAACTGTTATCTGGCTAAAATAACAGAAAATTTTTAATTTAAACCAATTTGTTCTATTTAGTCATTTACAAGATATAACTATTCTATACTTACCTGGATAGCTTCTCTCGACGATCTCCTAGAAAACAACCTGTAGGCTTCTTGTTGTGCATGAACAAACACTTAATGTACTACATTTGAACATGGCAACAATGGTGAAGAGCACATATGCACTTATTCCTGTATATGTGCCCGTTCGCTCTCAGCTACAGGATCTCCTTGTGCAGGAGGAAATGGCAGGCTTTTAAACAATAATAATAATATTTTTTTTTATGTAGCGGCATTAAATTCGATAGCACTTTACAAATCATAACAAATCATAACTCAATTGCGTAGACACGCAGGAGCTCATGGATGTGGCAAAAAGAATCATGGGACATGATGTCTCAAAGAGAAGTGGCGCAGCCATCTTGGATCTTCAATCAAGCTGACATGAAAAAAGGTAAGTAAAAAATAAACTAAAGGGGCAATTTTAATGGCAAAAATGTGGTGGAAATCAGGGAATATATTGCCCTGAACTATATAAAAACATTTTA
>WNYA01003092.1:0-29429 GCA_019512145.1 Engystomops pustulosus | reverse complement strand
TATATTTTGATAGATCGGGCATTTTGGGACGCGGCGATACCTTATGTATTTATGATTTTTACTGTTTATTATGTTTTATATCAGTTCTAGGGAAAGGGGGGTGATTTGAATTTTTAATATTTTATAATTTTTTTTTATTTTTTAAAACTTTTTTAAAATTTTTTTTCACTATTTCTTAGACCATCTAGGGTACATTGACCCTAGATGGTCAGATCGTTTCCTCCCATATACTGCAATCCTACTGTATTGCAGTATACAGCGTTTTTGCATGTGATTCGTTAAAATGAGCCACTGGCTCAATGTAACGAATCTGCAGAAACCATTCAGCCTTGGGTCAAACGAAGACCCGAGGCTGTCATGGCAACCAATCGGCGCCCCCCGATGATGTTCGGGGGAGCGACGATCAGAAGAAAGATGGAGGCACCCACGCGCCACCGTCTTTTAAATGCCAACGACAACTTTGCCGGTGGCATCGGAAGGGTTAATAGCCGCAATCGGTGCAAGCACCGACCGCCGTTGTTAGCGGTGGGGGTTTGTTGCAATATGCAGCAAGACAACTATCTCCCAGGTTGGACTGGGCTTTTGGACTGTTTGTTCAAGAGCAATTTGTCTCTTACTTTGTTTCCTTACTTTGGTCAACGCGACCGCGGCATTTAACATGCCTTCCAGGGGTCTTTACCCCACGATCAGGCCCCCCCACGCCGTTTTCGGGGGGGCTGATCGCTGCTATGGCACCTCTGGGGTCCGATCGGGACCCCAGAGAAGCCTGAAGGCAGTGCCTTTAAGATGGCGTCTGTGCAGCCTATGCATCTGCACTGCTAATACCCTGCAATACATCAGTATTGCAGAGTATTATCATGAACAAGCAATCAGATGATTGGTTGTTCATATCCCATGGTGGATCAAGTAAAAAATGTAAAAAAAAAAATGTTTTTCAATAAAAAATAACTTTATAAATCACTAAAAATGCCCATAAGCCCCAAAACATATAAAGAGACATATAACGCTCAAAAAAGTCTAAATCATAACACAAACCCCACATATATAGTATCACCGCGTCCGTAACAATCCATAGAATAAAACTAAATAACTATTGAACCCATATAATGAACGCCGTAAAAAAAAACGTTAAAAACCCGCCAAAAATTATGATTTTTACCTATTATATCCCACTAAAAATGCAATAAAAAGTGATCAACAAAACATATGTACTCCAGAATGATATTGTTGCAAAGAACAACATGTCCCGCAAAAAACAAGCCATCAACCAGCTCTGTAGCCAAAAACGTAACAATGTTATGCCACTTGGAAGACGGCGATGCAAAAATGATAGATTTTTCCCCACATTAGGGTTTTATTTGGCAAATATTGTAAAACATAAGAAAAAATATTCATGTCTGGTATCCCCATAATCGTATCGACCCATAGAATAAAGATAACAGGATTATTAGGATATCCGGTGAACACGAAAAAAAAAAAAGTAAAAAATCCAGTACACAATTGATGCTTTTCTACTCATGACCTCAAAAAAAGTTCCTAAATTTTCAACAATTGGTTGATACAAACCCCAAAATGGTAACACTGGAAAAAGCATCTCATCATGCAAAAAAAATGCCGTCACATGACCCAAATAACGGAAAAGCGAAAATTTTATAGCCTTCAAAAGGGGGCAACGAGAAAACTAAAATCCTGGCAGCTGCAGGGTGCTCCTTCCCTTCTGCGCCTCGCTGTGCCCCCATAACACAAGTAATGTCCACATGTGGGGGGTCGCTGCACTCAGGAGAAATTGTAGAACAAATTTTATGGTGGGTTTTCTCTTTTTATCTTTTGGAAATGTGTAAATTTTAGGTCTAAATGAACGTATAACCGGCAAAATTTGACCATTCTAAATTTCACCGCCATTTTGATTAAATTACTATGAAGATCTCAAGGGGTTAACAATCTTTGTAAATGCTGTTTCTGATAGTTTGTGGGGTGCAGATTTGAAAATGGGTTGGTTATATACGGGGTTTTGATGCTAAATATGTAAAATTTAATTTCAAACAGTATTTATCCCCAAAATAGTCAATTCTGAAAATATGGAAAATCGCTATTCGATTTGTAGGCCGCGTGACGTCAAAATAAATTATCCAAACATTTCAAAATTATGAAAATGTAAAGTAGACAAATGGGAAATGTTATTCGGCAAGTTATTTAGGTGGTAAATCGATCTGCCTGAAAACGCGGTGATTTTGAATTTCGAAAATGGCATTTTTCTAAAAATTCATTATTTTTTTCCTTTTTTTGTAAATAAACGCAAAACTAATCAGCCAAAATTAACCACTAAAATGAAGTACAACATGTGGTGAAAAAAAACAATCTCAGAATCGTTTTGATAAGTAAAAGTGTTCAAAAGTTATAACCACATAAAGAGACGCAGGTCAGAATCCAAAAAATGGGACTGAGCCTTCAGTTGTAAAATGGCTGCGTCCTTAAGGGGTTAAAAGTTATTTATACAATAGTTTGTGTTGTGTGTTTTATTGAAGGTGAATAATACAAGAAGGGTTTGTCAGTTGGGCTATCTGAAGTTCTTTATAGGGACACTAATGTGTGCAGATCCAGCCAATCCAACAATGAAATCTACCAACAGGATAAAGGTATGTACACCAAGTACTCTTACATGCTAGTGTGTGTATACATCCTGTTTTGTAAGTTTCCTCTACTATAATTTTTTTTGTAAAGTTTTATCTTTTGTTAACATACAGTAAAAAAATAAGAACTAAATATTAACATAAAAAAACACCATGGGGCACATTTACTAAGTGTATTACGCCAGTTTTCAGATAGATTTTACACGTTCTTTTAGGTGTAAACTGTTTGCACAGGTATTTAAGAAGTGTCTGCGCCACAAATGTGTCACACACTTAGTTTTGTTTTGTAGGCACCACGTGACACAAATTAGGGCGCTCCCACTCGGACTGTGCGCCAGATTTAACAGCAAACAATGCTTCCCTGCAAAGGGCCAGCGCACCACTGATTGGTGCTGGCACTTTCAGGAAATGGTTAAAAGCCAACGTCTCCCAGCATTGATCTTCGTGCTCTATGCTGCCTCTGTAGCTCTATACCTGCCACCCCAGAGAAAGTTGCACCTGTAGAACGACCTGGCAGTACCACTCCGCAGTAAGTCCAACTCCCTTTTGGGGGGGGCACTGGTGAAGACTTTGGTCCTAGGTGTCAGATTGTGTTATCGTTCGTGGAGGTCCAGTGGGTCCACTACCCCTGGAGTCTGACAGTAAGATCCGGCCATGGAGCCCACCAAGGTCCCGCTACCTAAACTGGCTGATCTTACCACTGTTGTGGTCCAGCAGTCCCAGCAAATTGCTACGCAAGGAGAACAGCTTGAACAAGACACCGCCATGCTGCAGCAGTTGATTGCCACTCAGCAACAGTGTCAGATTGCTGCAGCCTCTCCTGCTACCCTGGTTGGTCTGCTTGCCGCTAAACCTAGGCTGAAACTCTCCATGCCTACTAAGTATGATGGGGACCCAAAGTTGTGCAGGGGCTTTATCACTCAGTGCTCCCTTGCTCTACCTCGACCCTCCTGCAGGGTCTTCCGTGGTTGTAGCTCCATGCTCCTGTTCTTAATTGGAAGATGGGGAGATTCTTTGTTGTGGGCCAGATTGCCACTCCCATTGCATTTGCTTCAGCCCCAGTTCTTTCCATCTGGAAGTGGATGCCTCCTCAGTAGGGGCTGGAGTGGTGCTCACGCAGAAGGGTCCCAAAGGCTGAACCCTTGAATGCAGCTTTTGCTCTAAATATTTCTCCTCTGCATAGAGGAATTATTCCATAGGGGACCGAGAACTGCTGGCGATTAAACTTGCCTTAGAAGAGTGGCATTACCTCCTGGAGGGAGCTCGTTTTCTGATCTGCGTATACACTGACCACAAGAATCTCCTCTATCTCCAGACTGCTCAGCGACTCAACCAACATCAAGCCCACTGGTCACTCTTCTTCTACGATTTTAATTTTCTCATTCACTTCTGTACGGCTGAGAAGAACATCAAGGAAGATGCCCTCTCTCGTGCCTTGGATGTCATTGGGGAGGAACCGGCTCCTTGGCATGTCAACCCTGCTGAGCAACTGGTCCTGGCTGCTCCAGTGGACCTTCGACATCTACCTCCTGGCAAGACCTATGTCAGACCAGCTCTACTGAGGAAAATTCTGACTTAGGGACATTGCTCCCATGTGGCTGGGCACACGGTGCAGCGCTATGTCCCCTTGTGTCCAAATTCTACTGGTGGCCAGATTTGGACAAGGATGATCGAGACTTTGTGGCTTCCTGCTTCTCCTGTGCCCAGAATAAGCCATTTCATCTCAAACCTGCTGGTCTTCTGCCGTTGCCAATACCCAACTGCCCATGGTCTCACTAGGCTATGAATTTCATTACGGATCTTCTGCCTGCCTCAAGCAATACTGTCATCTGGGTGGTAACTGACCATTTTTTCAAAATGCCCCATTTTGTTTTTCTTCCAGGTCTGCCGTCTGCTCCACGTCTTGCCAGTCTCTTCACATCTTCCAGCTCCATGGACTTCCCCAGCACATTGTTTCTGATCGAGGAGTTAAGTTTGTCTCCAAATTCTGCCATACTCTGTGTAACTAGCTTCAAGTAAAGTTGGACTTTTCTTCCGGCTTTCACCCACAGTCTAATGGTCAGATGGAAAGAGTTAACCAGACCCTGGGCTGCTACCTCCACCATTTTGTTTCGGCACGGCAGGACGACTGATTGCCATGGGCAGAGTTTTCTTATAACTTCTTAGACTCATCAACTATGGACTGCATCCTTGCTCTCCTTTTCCTCTACCTGTGTCCTCGGACGTCCCTGTGGTTGAAGAATTGGTTCAGGATCTAAAGTCCATTTGGGAGCAGACTCGCCTTTCCTTGCTACAGGCTTCTGCTCGAACCAAGCTCCAAGCTGATACACAGCTCCAAGCAGAATCACAGCTCTCCTCCTATCTACTCTCCGGGTGACAAAGTCTGGTTGTCCTCCAGGTATGTCCGGCTAAAGATCCCAGGCTATAAACTTGGTCCCCGTTTCCTGGGTCCCTTCGAGGTGCTCACTCCCATCAATCGAATGGCCTACAAGTGGCACCTTCCTCCCACCATGTAAATCTTGAACTCCTTCCATGTCTCGTTACTCAAGCCTGTTATCTTGAACCACTTCTCCCGGCAAGTACCTCCTCCTGAGGCTGACTCCACCGACGTCTTCAAGGTAAAGGAGGTCCTAGATATGAAGACGGCGAGAGTTAAGCAGTTCTTCTTGGTTGACAGGAAGAGGTTTGGGCTGAAGGAGAGATCCTGGAAACCTGAGGATAATATTCTATACCGCAGGCTCCTGCAGAGGTTCCTCCGGTCTTGGGCTCAACCGTGATCTTCCATGTGCCCCTGCGCCCCACACTACGCTCTTACCTCTACTCGTTCCTGACTTCCATCCAGCAGCCGTTCCTGTGATTTGATTCCCCATTGTGACCCCAAACCTGTTCCCGTTTATGCTCCTCCGCTGCCAGTCCTGACCTTCTGCTCTGCCTCTGACCTTGAATCTCTGCCGCCTGTATTGACCTCCTGCCTGTCTCCGACCTCGCCTTGGCTGCCACCACGGACAAAATCGTTGATGAAAGGTGATGGAAGATGGGGAGCCTGTGATGGTAAAGCAGCTGGATCCAGGTATCATACGGAGGAACTTTGTGCAAATCAACTCACGATTCTTTATTAGAACTTGAACAGCAGGCAAATTTAAAGGGCCAGTGCGCTGCTTATCGGCCAGCTGCTGACCTATTAAATAGCTGGCTTCTTCCTCTGACCCTTGCCAGATCTTTTTTCCCTTATGCCATCGAGAAAGCGTTCTCTGACTGTTTTAGTACTGTCCATGGTGACTTCCTGCCACGTTCCTGACTTAGATTCTCTGTCATCTGTCCTGACCTTCCATTATGTCTCTAAACCTGTGCCACCTGTCCTGCCCTCCTTCCGGACTACAACACCGATTTTGCCTCCTGATTTTGTACCTTGCCTTGGCCACCACCACCAGCAAAGTCACGCCTGTGGTTGAATAGGTCTACTACCTCTGATCCTGACAGTAAGATCCGGCCATGGTTTCCACTACCTGATCTGGCTGATCTCACCATCATCGTGGCCCAGCAGCCCCATCTGATTGCTGTGCAGGGACAGCAACTGGGACAGCTCACCACCCTCTTGCAGTAGTTATTGGCTGTTCCTACGACAACCCTATAGACCTGTACCCGGACATGTCTCTTCCACGGGTTCGGGTGTATCCACTTTAAGTGCCTGAAACCCCGGCTATGTCAGCCTACATAAAGGAGAACCTACAGAAGAGGTTCTCTTCTCCTGCCGCTGCAGGGTTCTCCTTTGTGGCCAAAAAGCATGGGTTACTTTGTCCATGCATAGACTATTTAACAAAATTTCCGTGAAGAACTGCTACCCATTGCCTCTGATCATGGAACTTTTTGACCACCTACGTGGATTCAAGGTCTTTACCAAACTAGACCTTTGTGGGCTGTATAACCTCACCCACATCCGCGAAGGCGATTAATGGAAGACCGCCTTCAATACTCGTGATGGACACTTTGAGTATCTTGTCATGCCGTTTGGAATCTGTAATGCACCATCTGTATTCCAAGAGTTTGTCAATGATATTTTTAGAGACTTGCTATATACCTGTGTCTACCTAGACAATATCCTAGTGTGCTTTACGGACCTTGAGTCCCATCAGGCCCATGTACGACAAGTTCTCAGGTGCCTAAGGGCCAATCGACTGTATGCCAAACTTGAGAAAATCCAGGTCCACCAAAAGAGTCTTCTTTTCCTCGGATATATATAGTAGAAGACTAGTAAAGACAGAGGACTGCGCCTCGGGTGATAACATTTTGTAACCGTGCTCCAAAGGTATTAACCAATATGCATTTACCTGGTTATTTCTTGGTAAAAGACATTAATATCCCATTCTGGGGTCCAGGTGAAAATTCCGTTCTGTAGAAGTAGCCAAGGTCTTACGGATATGTAGACACTAACCCCTTTATGACCACTAAGGCAGCATCCAAATGCTAAACAACCGAACAAGCGAAATGGTGTCCGTAGAGGAATGTATGCATACAGAGAAAAAGAGCACTGGTTCGGGGTGCCAGAAGTCTGATCCACAGGAGGCAAAGATTGTGTCCAAGGAATAAATTTATTAAGACAATGAATAAATAGTAGAACTAAAAATTATAAAAACCTTATTAAATGACCTATTAGGGTTTGTGACCCGAAACACGTTATCTCAAAATGCAGACTGAGTAGAATGACATGTTACAGCTTATTTTGTATACATAACCAGAAGGTAGTAGCTCAATCGGGGGCGGTGGAGTTCAATGTACATAAATGTAAGTATTACTAACGAGGTGGTGTGGGTGCACATTTTTCTTGCAGTTACTGGAGCCTGTGCTTACGCGTTGTGAAGTAAATAACGTGTACGGACCATAGTTCCTGTCTGACGGGTTTGCACTAAGTTGTTACTTGCGCGAGTGTCCGCACTTGTGCAGTGTTATACAGCAACCATAGCATACCATAGCAAACCATAGCAGCGTACATATGAACATACTGGGGCACATTTACTTACCCGTCCCGTTGCGATCCACGATGTGCATTGTCCGACCACGGATCGGAGCTGCCACGATTCACTAAGATCCTGCGTCCGATTTCCTGCAAGTTTCCCGCTGAGGTCTGCCGGAGTTCACCTTCTTCTTCTCGGTGTATGTGAGTGCTGATCTTGCGACACAATTTTATTTTTAAATTCCGCGGTTTGTCCGTATCAGTCAGGTTGTCCGACGCCATGCCCCCCGATTTGTGTCACATGCAAGCCGGCGCCGAAGTGCCACAATCTAATCGCTCCAAAAACCCAGGGCAATTCAGCGCAAAACAGAAAAATTCGCGAAACCCGACGGAAATGCAGCTGCGGGACCCTTAGTAAATGTGCCCCATTATATGTCAGCCGTGTCTCCAGCATTCTATCGCAGCCTCTGTGCAACCAAGCATAATACTAACAAACATTGGGTGGCCAGTATATAACTTGCAATATAGAGGGTTATGGGGATTACAATATACAATTGTTAAAATAATAATATAAAAATAGAAATAGAATTAATAGATGACTATTAATACACAATACTTAGGTATACTTACATATAAAATAACATATGAAAAGATACATATAAAAGAGTTATATGTAAGAGGAGAATCTCCTCTCAACTGGTATACACATGCTGCTAAGAAAATCATTTGCATATAAAAGAAACAGATATTAAAACAGATATAGAAAATAGATATAAGAAATCAGACATTTTTCAGGCTTTCATCTAAAGAGGACCTGTCACCCCCCCAAAAGACCCCCACCAACTATGCCACCATAATCCTTCCCCCAGCCCCTATCTATTTATCCCATTTAAAAAAAAAAATTTGTTGGGGAAGTAGGTTTTAATCGATCTGACCTCATACCAAATAAGAGGTCGGATCCTCGTATCCTCGGCTCTGCAGTCGGCCTTTTTCATGAGGGGGGGGGGGGGCTGATATATTGCGCAATCTCTGTCGGCTCTTTCTCCGATGCAGCCGGACTGACAGCGGCCACGCAGTGCTTTTTGACAGTGGCGGCCGAATGTTATATATATATATTCGCCGGCGCTATAAATACGGCCAACTGCAGCGCCCAGGATACCAGGATACAACCTCTTCTTTGGTAAGAGGTCAGATCGATTAAAACCAAGTTCGCCAACATAATTAAAAAAAAAATGGCATAAATAGAAAGGGGCTGGGGATAGGATTACGGGGGCATAGTTGGTGGGGGTCTTTTGGTGGGGTGACAGGTCCTCTTTAATGACAACAAAAATAGAAAACTTTGCTGAATGGTTTTTCACACTAATAAAAGCTGTATTAAAACCAAAACCTTCTTCAAAAGGGTTGACAGCAATAATTATTTCGATTTTACAAGCAGCCACTTCAAGAAATGGCTCCACAATATTCCATATGGACAGTTCAAAAGAATTAGACGGAATTGAAAAGAAAATAGCGATTATGAGTCTCAGAGAAAAATCCTCAAAATCGTTTCATACTTCTGCCATCCTGAACCAGTGCTCTTTTTCTCTGTATACATACTTTCCTCGGATATATTATCTCGGACAAATGTCTACAGATGGATCCCACTAAGCTGTTGTCACGGGTGCGCCTTCGACCCATGTCTCAAGTCGCAGGCGCACCTTGGTGCGCGTCCCCGATTTCTAGGGTGCACCACTTATTGGTGCTGGCCGGTCGCCAATTCTGTAATAAAGACAGCCTCTTCCTGTGTCCCCTGCCGGATCTTTGTGTCTTTGAGAAAGCTTTGTTTCTGATGCCCTGTGCTTGTGTTATGAAACACCTGTTGTGACCCCGATACCGTTCCGGACTACGCTTCTTTGCTGCCTGCCCTGACCTACCACTACATCTCCGACTTTGATCCTCCGCTGCCTGTCTCGACTCCCTGCCTGTCCCTGACCATCGTTTTGCCTTACAATTCTGTACTCCACCTTGGCCGCCAGTGCGGACAAAGTCACGCCTGTGGAACGACAAGGTAATACCACGCCGCAGCATGTCCAATCAGCTTTGTGACAGCCTCTGGTGAAAACCGGGTACCACTTACACTCCGGTCCCAGGTGTCGGCTTGCGTCATCATCCGCATTGGTCGGGTGGGTCCACTATAGAGACAGGTGAATAATTTCTAATGCAGTGGAATTCATTCAGAATGTCAGTGAAAATTCGATTTGTCATGAATCTGAAGTTAACGGTGAAAAAAAAGTTTTTTTCTCCTTTATTCCCAAAATGGGCGCGAGCACAACGTGTTACATGGGGCAGAGTACCACTCTGTCCAACAGTCAGAGACAAGGCAGTCTCAGCCCTGGGGCCTCCAAACATGTGAGTGTTGCGAAGAAAAAAACTACTAGAACGCCAAATGAGGTGAATTTCTTTATATCTCTAAAATTCATGTGATAGCACACTCACTAGGACGTACGTACACTAGCCGAAAAAATGTTATAATATATAAGAAGATTTAAGAAAATCAAAATGAATTGATGTAAATACATGTATATATTTGAAAGAAGTAAAACTTGATGAAACAAAAAAATGGTTTCAAATGGTTGATTTATAGGGCACTATTCATAGATGCGTTTATTTGGTGGACCAGGAGACCCCCGAAGCCCTAGACCTAAGATTCACTAAAATACCTCTGTATCTTATTATCAAATACGTCTGTCCACATGGGGCAGAGTACTCTGGGAAGGAGAAAGGAATACCCTCGATCACATGTGCAGACCCGTAAGCCAATCAGCGACCGGCAGGCTTATGTAATGTCACACAGCCCTATAAAAACAGGCAGCCATTTTCAATCTCGGCATTTCATACTGCATGTGCTGTCTGTAGCATCCAGCTACTGTACTGTGCTGTAGTGATTTTTGCTGAATAGGAAGAAATCTGTGTAAAATCCACATAGTTTCTGGAGTGATTTCTACTCCTATCCCAGGCTTTACATTTTTGGGATCTGTATATCTCAAATAGCAGTTCTTTTTTGTTAGTGAAATGAATAGGAAGAAATCAGTGTAAAATCCACATGGTTTCTGGAGTGATTTCTACTCCAATCCCAGGGTGTCAGTTTTGGGGAACTGTATACACCAAATAGCAGTTCTTTTTTGTCGCTGAAGTGAATGGGAAGAAATCAGTGTAAAATCCACATACTTTCTGTAGTGATATCTGCTCCAATCCCAGGGTGTCCATTTTGGGGGATATGTATACCCCAAATAGCAATTCTTTTTTGTTGCGGAAGTGAATAGGAAGACATAAGTGTAAAATCCACACACTTTCTGTAGTGATTTCTGCTCCAATCCCATGGTGTCCTTTTTAGGGAATCTGTATACCCCAAATAGCAGTTCTTTTTTTGTTGCTGAAGTGAATAGGAAGAAATGTGATCCATGTTGTGGGTTGTGGGTACACCCGTGCCACGTCTTTTGGCCGGAGGCTGGATCGATTCTTGGGAAGCCGCAGGCTGGATCGACTCTTGGAAGCCGCAGGCTGGAGTGACTCTTGGGAAGCTGCTGGCTGGAGAGACTTTTGGGAAGCAGCAGGCTGGAGCGACTCTTGGGAAGCAGCAGGCTGGAGCGACTCTTGGGAAGCCTCAGGCTGGAGCGACTCTTGGGAAGCCACAGGCTGGAGCGAGTCTTGGGAAGCCGCAGGCTGGAGCAACTCTTGGGAAGCCGCAGGCTGGAGCGTCTCTTGGGAAGCCGCAGGCTGGAGCGACTCTTGGGAAGCCGCAGGCTGGAGCGACTCTTGGGAAGCTGCAGGCTGGAGCGACTCTTGGGGAACCGCTGGAGCAGCACTGGGAAGCTGCGGAGGCTGGGGAGCCGCAGGAGCAGAACTGAGAAGCTGCGGAGACTGGGGAGCTGCTGGAGCAGCACTGAGAAGCTGCAGTGGCTGGGGAGCCGATGGAGCAGCACTGAGAAGATGCGAATGCTGGGGACCCGCTGGAGCAGCACTCAGAAGCTCTTGGCACACCGGAGACTGGAGCAGCTCTTGGCACACCGGAGTGGCCTTTGGGAAGGCCAGTGGAGAATCTGGAGCGGCCTCTGGGAAGGGCGGAGAAGACTCTAGAGTGGCCTCTGGGAAGGCCGGAGGAGACTCTGGAGCAGCCACTGGGAAGGCCAGAGGAGACTCTGGAGCGGCCTCTCGGAAGGCTGGAGGAGACTCTGGATAGGCCTCCGGAAAGGCCGGAGGAGACTCTGGGAGGCTACGGGGACACTGGAGACACCAGGGCCAAGCAGCACAGGTGTGGAAGCCGGACTTGAGGTGGTTCAAACCTTGACTGGATCATTGCAAGGAACGTGGTATAGGTAGCCATGTCTGGATCACCACTATCCCACAAAAGAGTAGCCCAGGTCACTGGCCCTTTAAATTCCTCAAGAGTCGGCACACGCGCACCCTAGTGAGAGGGGATGCATGCGGTCTAGTAAGACAGCAGGAGTGCCGCCACGGGACAGGAACGGAGCCAGGAACCTGGAGTGGTAAATTGTGGGTACGGGACGGGGCGACACGTATCGCAGCACAGGTGTACCCACAACCCACAACATGGATCGCGGGGGCACCCGTGACGAGGGACCAGGGCTGCGTCACAGGGAGGAACACGGGTGCACCCGCGATCTGATACATGGATCGTGGGGTCAACCATGACAGTCATCTAGCCGCAGTGTGTTGATAAACAACCCAAAGTTTGTCGATTAGTTGACTCGGTCTTCCACTTACTTCCCAGCCAAGAGTCCGTGGGTTCTTCAGATACAACCCTTAGTTGGCATGGCCCAGGAACAGCTCACCTGTCCTTAACCAGCCTCTGTATTGTTCATTTCCCTCAGCCAGAGATCTACTAGGTGGTCTTAGCTCAGTGCCACTATACATCGAGGACGAACTCCTTGAGGACAGTCAGCAGCTGCTTGGCAGTAAAGAGTTTTGGCAGACATCCACTGCTTTGTGCAGTAGGCGGGAAAGTAGAGATGTGGAGAGTGGCACAGGAGGTTATGTTGCACTTGCAAGTAGTCGGGCTGTTCATACTGAGACCGTTGAGGAGATAAGCAGTGACAGGTAAACAGAAATCGATGATGATGTAGCCGATCGCACTTGGGAGTCAGGTGAAGGCTGGGATTCATTATCATCGTCAGGAGAAGAGGGTGTCAGCTTGGGCATCAGGCAGCGAAGCAGGCAGCAAGTCACTACTGTGGGCGTGAGCTAGCAGGGTGGCAAAAGTGCGAGGACGGGAGCCAAAAGGCAGTGGGGTACAAACCCCGCTTCGCAGGTCCAAATAAGCAGTGGCACAGGGGCTCAGCGAGGCAGCGGCATTAGTAGTCACTCAGTGCAGAGTATTGGCAGTAAAATCACCACCTTGGTGGTGTGGTAATTTTTTTGTTAAGACACGAGTGGAGCCAAGCGTGTGTATATGTAGAATCAGCAGGCAGAAAGTGAAGCGTGGCCAGGGAGCTACCTTTGGCACCACGGCCCTGCGTCAACACATGCAGCGTCAACATCCAATGGCCTGGGAGAAACGTGGTACAGATCTGGAGGTCCAGAAGCTGACCATGATCCTGTCCAAGTTGTTGGTACTGCACCCTTCAAAGAACTAATGGCTTGTGCCGAACCAAGGTGGAGAGTTCCAAGCTGAAATTCTTTTTCCAAAAAGGCATTGCCAAACCTTCACAAATATGTAGAACAGAAGGTGGGCCAGTTCTTGAGCTTATTGGTTTTTTCAAGGTGCACAGCAGCGTGAACGCGTGGAGCTGTTACTACAGTCAGGGCCAGTACATGTCCTTAATGGCCCACTGTGTGAATGGGCTTCCCACCTAGCCACACCAGCAACTTGAATAAGAGACGCCGTTTTCTCCTCCACGTTGTCAAACTGCTGCTCATACGCTAGTGTCCGTACTCCTCCTTCTCCACCACCACCTCAGCCTCCAGAAGTCTAACCTGCTCCATCATACCACATGTGCAGGACACAGTGGTGTCACGTAGTTCTACACCTGGTTTGCTTGGGCGAACAAAGTCACACAGGGGAGGAACTGCTCCATGTCATGCAAGAAGAGATCAATATGTGGCTTTCTCCGTGACAACTGAAAATTGGAACCATGATGACAGACAATGGGAGGAACATGGTGTCCGCGCTGCACCGAGGAGGGATGGCCCATGCACCCTGCATGGCGCACGTGTTCAATCTGGTTGTCAACAGGTTCCTCAAGTCTTCCACCTGCGCATCTGCAAGACATTCTAAAAATGGCCAGGAAACTGTGCATGCACTTCAGCCATTCTTACAAAGCCAAGCACACTCTCCTCGAGTTGCAGCTACAGAACGGCCTCCCCCAACATAGTCTGATATGCGATGTTTCCACCCATTGGCATTCCAGCCTCCATATGTCAGACCGCCTGTATGAACAGAGAAAAGCCAGTAATGAGTTTTTGATGATGCAACCTGACCGTAGTACTCCCCTGTGTAACTTTGATGTCAACTCGGGCCCTTTGAAGTGGCCACGTTATTTGTCAGTCACCAGGACTGCGGGATGAATAACGTCATTCCAATGCTTCATGTCCTGGAACTCATGCTGCAAAATCTGTCTGGTCAGGGCACTGGAGAAGTGGCGACTACATCTCATGGCCACATGAGTCTGGCGGGGGATGAACTGGAGGAGGAGGACATTGGAGCACAAGCAATCAGTGGTTTTACCACTCAGGTGACTAGAAGAAGAGGAGCATCTGGAGGAGGTAGAAGATGAAGCGACCCAGAAGCACTGTGGCAGTATACAGTGGAGATAGAGGCCGGGAGTCCCTCAGAGTCACTTGCGCAGATAGCACACAGCCACCCAGTTCCCTAACTAGTGACAGCCGAATAGTCAACATCCGGCATAGGAATGAGTTTCGGCTCTCCACCCTCTTGGACCCTCTTTACCGGTCAAAAATGGGTGACTTTTTTCCAGCTGCCAAGAGGGAGGAACAACTGGCATGGAGAAATACTGAAAATACAGTTGGCCGCTGCCTTTGTGTGCCATTGTCCATCCTCTGTCAGGTCTGACCAGGGGATTCCTGGCAGTGATTGCTCACGTAGTACTGCCACGGCTGCTGTGGGGAGATGGGCGGTAGGAGCAGTAGCAGCTCCATCAGAAGCTTAAGTCTGGAGTCCTTAATGAGCAACTTCCTTCACCTGCCTAGTGAGGAGGTTAGCCGCCAGCAGCAGCAGGACATGGAGCAGACCCTGCACCAGCAGGTGGTGGCCTACTTAGTCAGCACCCTAGGTAGTGGATCCCATGGACTAGTGGACAGCCAAACTTGATGCGTGGCCGCAACATGCGGTATTTGCAGTAAAGAAGCTGTCCTGCCTGGCCAGTACTGTGGCATCAAAGAGGGTGTTCAGTGCAGTGGGGCCATCGTTACCCCAAGGAGAAACCGCTTTTCCACCTGTAATGTGGAGAGACTTGAAGATGAATCAGGTTTGGTCAGCCAGGATTTCAACATACGTCTCCCCCAAATGTTGAGAAATGAGTCTGGATTCCAACTACCTGCCTCAGCCACTATTCTGATGCTGCCACCCGCTTGATGCCACACATCTGCTGCCAGTTGCTCCATCTGCCTCCCACCATCTTTACCAGGGACTGGAATTGTCCACCACCTCCACAATCTGTCATTGTGCCACTCTGTGCCCTACCATTTTGCAGCCACCTTCACACTCTGCCATTCTGCCATTTTGGCATTCTACCCTATTGCCGACTTGCCACTTTGTCATTTTGACACTCTGTCGGCTCTTGCTGCTGCTGCAGCCACCTCCACACTCCATCATTGTGCCACTCTGTGGCTTACTATGTTCGGCCACCTCCACACTCTGTCATTGTGCCTCTCTGTGGGCTCCTGCTGCTGCTGCTAGCGCCACCTCCACACTCTGTCATTGTGACACTCTGTGGTCTTCTGCTGCTACCGCCACCTCCACACTCTATCATTGTGCCACTCTGTGGCTTACCATGTTGCTGCCACATACATACTGTGTCATTGTGACACTCTGTTGGATCCTGATGCTGACGCCACCTCCACACTCTATCATTGTGCCACTCTGTGGCTTACCATGTTGCTGCCACATACACACTGTCTCATTGTGACACTCTGTTGGATCCTGATGCTGACGCCACCTCCACACTCTATCATTGTGCCACCCTGTGGGCTCCTTATGCTGCTGCTGCCATGAGCTTCACACTCTATCATTGTGCCACTCTGAGGCTTACCATGTTGCCGCCACCCCACACTCTATCATTGTGACACTCTGTAGCTTACCATGTTGCTGCCACATCCACACTTATTGTCATTGTGACACTCTGTGGGCTCCTGATTCTGACGCCTCCTCCACACTCTATCATTGTGACACTCTGTGGCCTACCATGTCATTTTGCCACTCTGTGGGCTCCTTCTGCTGCTGCTCATGACACCACCTCCACACTGTTTGATTGTGCCACTCTGTGGCCTACCATGTTGCTGCCACCTAAAGAATTTGTCATTGTGCCACTCTCTGACCTTATGCTGCTGCTTCCATTTCTATACTTTGTCAATGTGCCACTCTGTGGCCTACCAGGTTGCTGTCACCTCCACACTCTGTCAGTATTCCACTCTGTGGGCTCCTGCTGGTGCTGATGCCACCTCCACACTCTATCGTTGTGCCACTCTATGGTTTACAATATTGCTGCCACCTCCACACTCTGGAATTGTGCCTCTCTGTGGTCTACCATGTTGCTGCCACCTAAAGAATTTGTCATAGTGCCACTCTCTGACCTCATGCTGCTGCTGCCATCTCCGCACTTTGTCATTGTGCCACTCTGTGGCCTACCAGGTTGCTACCACATCCACACTTTGACATTGTGCCACTCTGTGCGCTCCTGCTGATGGTGCTGCTGCTGCCGCCACCTCCACACTCTACCATTGTGCCACTCTGTGGCTTATCATGTTGATGCCACCTCCACACTCTGTCATTATGACACTTTGTGGCCTACCATGTTTCTGCCACCTAATGTATTTGTCAACGCGCCACTCTCTGACCTCATGCTGCTGCTGCCACCTCCACACTCTCTCATTGTGCCACTCTGTGGCCTACCAGGTTGCTGTCACCTCCATAATTTGTCATTGTGCTACTCTGCGGCCTACTCATGCTGCTGCTAACTGACCGCTGTCTCCCTGGAACATCCTGTGATTTCTATAATGCTGTTTTCACCCTCCACCACTCTATGACGTTGCCACTATGTTTGGTTTTCCCCTTCATTTCATATGTCAGAAGGAATGAAAAGCCTCAGGATTGATAGCCAAAAGCAGGAGTGGATACAGAACCTAGAGGACATGAAATATTCCAAATATTGGTCATCTCTGTTTTGGATCCACTCCTGTTTGTTTTTGGCTTTAGCAGTACTGATGGATTAATGACAGATTGAAAGCGGATACTGACGGATGAAATTCAGGTCAAATCACATTTTTTCGAAAAATTTGGTAAATCAGGTCGAACCGAATTTCAACAAATTCTCCCCTCGCTAGTCTACTACCCTTGGTGCCTGATAGTAAGATCCAGCCATAGTTCCCGCCAAGGATACTTACCAGCATTGTGGTCAAGTAGTCCTAGCAGATTTATGTACAAGGTGAATAGCTTGGACAAGTCACCACCATGTTGCAGCAACATCGTCAAGCTCCTGCGTCTCCTCCTGCTACTCCAGTTAGACCGCTGAACCTAGGCTGAGACTTTTCATGCCATCAAAGTATGATGGGGATCCCAAGTTGTGCAGAGGCTTTATTACCCAGTGCTCCTTGCACTTGAACGTATGCCGACAAAGTTTGTCATGGACTGGTCTAAGGTGGCTTTCATCATCAGTCTCCTCTCTGGGAAGGCCCTGGCATGGGCTACTCCTCTCTAGGACAGGTAACATCACCTCCTTCATCGCTGATTTCAGGTCCATCTTTGAGGAACCTCCATGGGCGTCTTCAGCTGAGACTGCACTGCTGAACCTGCGTCATGGGGACTTATCTGTTGGTGACTATGCGGTTTGATTCCGAAGCAAGTAGAGACTTTGCCACCGCACAGTATCTACGATTGCCCTATTGACCTGCTGCCGGGCATATCTCCTCCACGGGATCGGGTGTACCCACTGTCTGTGACCGAAACCACTGCAATGTCGGCCTACGTGAAGAGGGGAATCTACTAACATCTTCTTGACTTGCTTTGTGGGCCGCTATATATTTTCCCTGAACAACCCATATACTTCCAAGATGAAAGCGTTCCACAGGTATGTGGATGACATTTTCATTGTTTGGGAAGGCTCTGAGCAGTCTTTCCTGGAGTTTGTGGCATAACTGAATTGGGTAAACCAAATGAATATGAGATTTACTGCAGTGTTTAGAGGGCGAGAACTTGAGTTCTTAGATGTCAAGGTGGAAGAAAAAATGGTAAATGGTATACTTCGGCCTTTAGAAAACCTACGGCCACTAATTCTCTCCTACACTATACTAGCTACCACCCACAACATGCAAAGGAGGATTTACTCTTAGCCAGTTTTTACGGTTCAGGAAACTAAACAGTGAGGACACACAGTTTCACATACAAGCTGAGGAATTAAAATCTAAACTCAGAGAACGGGGTTATCCCGTACCCCTCTAGATAAAGCAGTTAGGGAAGCAGGTGAAAATCTTCTTAGGGCGAGGAAGGGGCGATGTCAGAACAGAGAAGGAAATGACAAATGTATTGTATTTCAGCCCAATGGCCAAACTCTCACTTGTGGGTTCTTCTCTGAGACTTTCTCCTTCGCAGAGAGAAATTATTCCATAAGGGACTGAGAGCTATTGGCCATAAAACATGCTTTAGAAAGTGGCTCTATCTTCTGGAAGAGCTCGTCATCTGGTTTATATCTTCACCGACCACAAGAATCTCCTATATCTCCAGACTGCTCAGGGTCTCAATTCTCGAAAGGCTCGTTGGTCCCTCTTCTTTTCTCAGTTCAACTTCTTGATACATTCCGTCCAGCCAAAAAGAATGTCAAAACTGGTGCCCGCTCTCGTGCTTCTGCAGTTGTTGGGGAAGAACTCGCTCCTCGTCATATCGTTCCCCCGGAACAACTAGTTGTTGCTGCTTCTGTGGACCTACGGCAGCTTCCTCCTGGCAAGAGCTATGTCCGACCAGCTGTTCGGAAGAGGATACTGACTTGGAGACATTGCTCTTGTGTGGCTTGGCAACCTGGGGTGCAGAGATCTATTGCTCTGAAATCTCGTTACTAATGGCCAGATCTGACCAAGGACGTTAGCGATTTTGTGCCTTCCTGCACTTCCTGTGCCCCTAACAAGTCGTCACGTGTCAAGCCAGCAGGTCTCCTCCTGCCGTTGCTGATACCCAGCGGCCTATGCACTCACATAGCCATGAACTTTATTACGGATCTCCAATCTTCTTCCGGTAATTCAGTCATCTGGGTAGTAACGGATCGGTTCTCCAAGATGTCCCACTTTGTTCCTCTGCCAGGTCTGCCATCAGCTCCACGCCTTGCTAGCCTGTTCTTCCTGCACATCTTCCGGCTTCATGGTTTTTCCCTGCACATTGTCTTGTGCGGTCAATGTGCGGTCAACTTCAAGTGAAGCTGGACTTCTCATCTGGATACCATCCACAGTCCAATGTACAAATTGAGAGTGTTAATCAGACCCTGGGCTGCTATCTCCACCTGATAGGATGACTAGTCCACTCTGCTGCCGAGGGCTGAATTCTCCTACAACTCTCTGGACTCTACCGGTGCCACTCCCTTCTTTGTTGTTTATGGACAACATCCACGCCCACCTCTTCCTCTCTCTGTGTCTTCTGATGTTACTGCTGTGGAAGATTTGGTAGAAGACCTTAAGTCCATCTGGGAACAGACGTGTCAATCTCTACTTCAGGCCTCTGACCGCACCAAAACTCAGGCTGAAAAAAAACCACGCAAAACTCCTCCAGTTTTTTCTCCGGTGATGAATTGTGGCTCTCCTCCAGATATGTCCAGCTGAAGATTTTCAGCTATAAACTTGGGCCACATATCCTGGATCCCTTCGAGGTGATGAAGCGCATCAATCCTGTGGGATATAAGCTGCACCTTCCTCCCACCATGCACATCCCGAACTCCTTCCATGTCTCCCTCTTGCCATAAAGCTAGCTTTGGAAGAATGGCATTATCTTCAGTAAAGAGCTCATCATCTGGTCTGTATCTACACTGACCACAAGAATCTCCTATATCTCCATGCTGCTCAGCGCCTCAATCCTTGATAACCCTCTTACCTTGGCAGAATTCTCATATAATTCTCTGGACTCTGAATCTGCCAATGCTGCTACCTTCTTTATTGTCTATGGACGACATTTGCGCCCACTTCTCCCCCTTCTGATGTTCCTGCTGTGGAAGAATTGGTTCAAGACCACAAGTCCATCTGAGAGTCCATCTCTATTTCGGACGTCCGCCTGTGCCAAAATCCAGACCGACAAGAGATGCAGACTCCTCCAGTCTTTGCTCCAGGTGATAAAGTGTGGCTGTCTTGTAGAATTGTCCTGCTGAAGATTCCAAGCTACAAGCTTGGTCCTCATTTCCTGGGCCTATTTGAGGTGCTGAAGCGCATCAACCCCTTGGCCTATAAGCATCGTCTTCCTCCCTCCATGCGCATCCCGAACTCCTTCCACGTCTCCTTTCTGAAACTGTCATCCTGAACTGCTTCTCACGGCAAGTACCACCTCTTGCTCCTGAGGCAGATTGCACCGATGTCGATGAGGTAAAAAAAGTCCAGGATATGAAGTCGGTCAGAGAAAGGCGGTTCTTTCTTGTCGACTGTACGGGGTTAGGGCCAGAGGAGAGATCTTGGGAGCCAGAAGACAGCATTCTGGACTGTGGTGTTCTTGAGATGTTCCTTAAGGCCAAGAAGAGGGGGAGGCCGAAGGTTGGAGGGTACTGTCAGGTCGCAGTGTGCCTCAGTGTGCCCCTTTGTGCCAGCTGCAGCTTCCGTTACCTTTTTGCTCCAGCGGCGTCTCAGTGCGCGCGATCCCGCCTCCTAGGTCGTATGCACGTCAGCTCTGTAAATTTTAAAGGGCTAGTGTGCTGCTTATTGGAGCTGGCCAGACACTGGCCTCTTCCTGTGATGCCTGCTTTTGTGCCATTGAGAAAGCGTTTCCTGACTTTTTGTGTACTATCTGTTGTGACCTTCTGCTATGTTCCTGACTTCGATTCTCTACCACCTGTCCTTCTGCTGAAATATGACTCCGATTTTGCCGGCTGACTCTATCTTGCCTTGGTCACCACCAGGAGCAAAGTCGCGCCTGTGGAGCAACATTGTGGGATCCTGCCACAGTAAGTCCAAGCCGCTTTGCGGCGGGATCTGGTGAAAACCAGGTGCCACTTAGACTCCTAGGTGTCAGCTTATGTCATCGCTCGCGGTGGTGCAGTGGGTCCACTACCCCTGATCCTGACACTTAGTACACACTTAGTAATACAGCACCAGTATAGAGTTAAATACATAAGTACAGTACTAAAACCAAGCTTCATACAGAAACACAGCACCAGGACCAATTCCTGGTCCCTATATAAATACATATAGTATACTGAATGATTTTACATATCTACAAAGCCCTCTAATTTGCATGTATACAGTACCCTCATAATGAATAAATACATGCAGTCCCCACTTATCATTGATCACAAGCTGTATACCACTAAGACATCACCCTGCAGGATGGGTGTGCTGCACTGGTAATCACAAGAAGAAAAAGAAAGAATCCATGATGAATATTCACAATGGCAACTTAAAAACATGACAACCCCCAGTATCCAGCACACTGCAAGCTCCTAGTATATAGGTATACAGGACACTACAGCCCCCTGGTATGTGGATAGCTAGCACTGTGAAGACCCCCAATATATAGGTAGCATGCACACTGAAGTCCCCTTCCCCTCTGTATATACACTCACCGGCCACTTTATTAGGTACACCATGCTAGTAACGGGTTGGACCCCCTTTTGCCTTCAGAACTGCCTCAATTCTTCGTGGCATAGATTCAACAAGGTGCTGGAAGCTCCTCAGAGATTTTGGTCCATATTGACATGATGGCATCACACAGTTGCCGCAGATTTGTCAGCTGCACATCCATGATGCGAATCTCCCGTTCCACCACATCCCAAAGATGCTCTATTGGATTGAGATCTGGTGACTGTGGAGGCCATTTGAGTACAGTGAACTCATTGTCATGTTCAAGAAACCAGTCTGAGATGATTCCAGCTTTATGACATGGCGCATTATCCTGCTGAAAGTAGCCATCAGATGTTGGGTACATTGTGGTCATAAAGGGATGGACATGGTCAGCAACAATACTCAGGTAGGCTGTGGTGTTGCAACGATGCTCAATTGGTACCAAGGGGCCCAAAGAGTGCCAAGAAAATATTCCCCACACCATGACACCACCACCACCAGCCTGAACCGTTGATACAAGGCAGGATGGATCCATGCTTTCATGTTGTTGACGCCAAATTCTGACCCTACCATCCGAATGTCGCAGCAGAAATCGAGACTCATCAGACCAGGCAACGTTTTTCCAATCTTCTACTGTCCAATTTCGATGAGCTTGTGCAAATTGTAGCCTCAGTTTCCTGTTCTTAGCTGAAAGGAGTGGCGCCCGGTGTGGTCTTCTGCTGCTGTAGCCCATCTGCCTCAAAGTTCGACATACTGTGCATTCAGAGATGCTCTTCTGCCTACCTTGGTTGTAACGGGTGGCGATTTGAGTCACTGTTGCCTTTCTATCAGCTCGAACCAGTCTGCCCATTCTCCTCTGACCTCTGGCATCAACAAGGCATTTCCGCCCACAGAACTGCCGCTCACTGGATGATTTTCTTTTTCAGACCATTCTCTGTAAACCCTAGAGATGGTTGTGCGTGAAAATCCCAGTAGATCAGCAGTCAAATCACCTTTCTTCCCCATACTGATGCTCGTTTTGAACTGCAGGAGATTGTCTTGACCATGTCTACATGCCTAAATGCACTGAGTTGCAGCCATGTGATTGGCTGATTAGAAATTAAGTGTTAACGAGCAGTTGGACAGGTGTACCTAATAAAGTGGCCGGTGAGTGTAGGTAGCCAGCATACTGCAGCCCTCCCAACAGTATATAGGTAGCCAGCAAACTGGAGCCTTCCTCACCCACATTAGTATATAGGCAGCAGCACACTGCACCCCACTCCCCACACATTATATAGATAGCCAGCACACCCAAGCCCTCCCTCTTTCCCCACCCAATATGTGGGTAGCCAGCATACTACAGCCCACCCTCATCCCCACCCCAGTATAGGTAGAAAACCTGCAGATCCCAGCAAAAAAAAAAAGAATACTCATCTACCTTTGCTCCCTGCAGCCGGCATCTGCAGAGGCTGTCGTTCACTCCCCTCTATGACCTAAGAGCCGTTGCCTTAGCAACGATGGTGGTGACGGCGGGTTGGTCACACAAAGGATCTTAGATGCACACAGCATCAATTGCTAATGAGGAGCTGGAGTTGGACTGCAGCTTGGGCCTCATTTAGGTGCTGGGCTTGGGACTGCAGTTCATTAATTCTCCCTATGATGGCGGCCATGAATGAGATTCAGCATGTATATTTACCTGCAACAAAATGCTTCACTCTTTCTTACAAAGGAAACAGTTCTGTTCAGTAAAGATTCACTCTCACCACTCCACCATTATCAGAAATAGAAGAACCTTTGCGATCCTTCAAAAAGTAGTAGATATCCAAACAATCCCATACATAAAGCCTATTGCGGGTTCTACTTAAGAAAGGGCATACACATTCGTGGAGATTGCCAAGGCATAGGTATAAATATATTTATTAATACACTAACAAAGCAGGTTAAAAATATTGCATATCAGTTTAAAATCTTTAAAACGCCAAGACACCTCGCCTGTCCTTAGGTTTCTCCTCTTCAGGATTCTTCTGGGGCATGGTGTCTGACATAACACTAGATGTTTCAATCACATACATGAACATTCAATTAAACACCATGCTTCAAATTTCATCATTTGTCGCTTCACATATAATGAGTAAACCTTATCATTTTCTATGGTAGAAAAAAATATGTGTTAATGAAGAGTTTCACAGTGACAGATTTGTTTTTTGTGAAATACTGAGAAATTTCAATTGACCAGCCCAATGACAAAATCAATTGGTGGCGAAGTCAATTTGATTATATGTTGGAGAGTATACAGTTTTTCCCAATGTACAGGTACAAGTTATGGGTATGTAGAAGTTATATCACTGGGTGCCGCACCAATTCTTCCATTGTATTCTTTGCAGAGTCAGATTTCCTCTGGT
This sequence comes from Engystomops pustulosus, assembly GCA_019512145.1. Taxonomy (NCBI): domain Eukaryota; kingdom Metazoa; phylum Chordata; class Amphibia; order Anura; family Leptodactylidae; genus Engystomops; species Engystomops pustulosus. The sequence goes on along the minus strand of WNYA01003092.1, from coordinate 5,493 downwards.
GTAAGAAACCTAATACTCTCTTATATAAGCAGGTAATTCAATTCAGACCTTACTGCTCACAGTCAGCTCAAGTGTTTCTGCAATAAGCTATGCGGTTTCATAGCAACATAAGAAAGAAAAAAAAAAGCAGGCTTGCATTATGCAAACCATTTTCTATTGCTTTAAGCCACAGCAACACTGTCAGGAATAGAACAGGATACAGGTAAGAGAATATTTACTGATCTTCTAGACACATAAAGAAGCGTTTTTATTGATTATTGATTTTACACTATCTGATTTCTTCACAAGGTATTGTGTCTATATTTAGCTGTAGCATTATTTTTTTTTTTACTTTCTTTATTTCATCATCTCAGTCTTTCTTTGGAAGAGATGGAAATGTTAAGCACAGCCTTGATGTATTATATTTTAAAAAAAACAAAACACATACAAAATGTACCATTTTGCTAAAAATAAAATTAAAAACTTCAGAAGTTGTACCCTGACATATATTGATGTTTGTGTTGAATTACAGAAAACAACACAGTATAGTAATTGAATTTTTAGGCAAGGCCTGCGTCAGTGGCATTCAGGGGCGTAACTACCACGGAAGCAGACTTAGCAGCAGCAGAGGGGCCCAGTGTCGGTCACACAGCACCCTAGTTAACAGAAGGGCCTGGTGTTTCTAGGTTTCTGGGTGAATTTGGAAGGAGGAACTCGGGTGCTGCAGTTGATGCATCCACCACTCAGGCCAGTGGCGTAACTAGGTTAGACAGGGCCCCCTAGCAGGCTACTGCATGGGGCCCCCCTTCTCACTTAAAAAATATACATATTAGTATACTCCCACATGCGAGTTACAATCACATATAAATACACTCATGTGCATATACACATACATACAGTGCCTTATGCAACATACTCACATACAGTGTATACAGACACCATATACACATCACAGGTACTACATATATACATCACAGTATATGTTATATACATATTAAGCTGGACATGTGCAGTACAATATAGATATAATGGTGCACACCCTTCATTTTTATTGTGTCAGGTCGGATGACGGGGCCTCCTGACACTGCGGGCCCCATAGCGGCTGTAGTTACGCCTCTGACTCAGGCCTTACTGCACCAGATGTGGAAGTGTCTGTCAAGGCGGAGCAGATGAGGTGTATCATCTGGACAAAATTCTGGTCCATCTCAAATTGTGGATGATGAGGTCATACAATACATTAAGTGGCAAAAAAACAATACTATCTGTAAGCAGACGTAGTCTAGTCCTATATTTCAAATATATTCCCAAGGAAAATATTTTGTATTTTTATTCATCACTCTCCATACTTATTGATGCTTCTACTAGACCCCTGATGACCCTACAGAGGTTTTTATTGGACATTCTAGTGTAGTTTGTTTGTTCAGTGGTCTTGCCCCCCCTGTACCTCCTGCAAGGCCTATGCCTAGAATATTCCCAACCCCATTCTCATATTTCACAGGACAGGGGACAGTATGTCGCTTATTTCCATTATAGGCAGCATGATTACTGTGTCCCCACACGTCGCATGTTGATCCCCCACCACCAACTGCAATTTTGTTAGAGGGTCATTCTTTATCTCAGGCAACTGATCTAGTCCGATGTCACATTTGTATCAGATGTAAATGTCCAGTGTTTTTTTGTTTGTGCCATTTTGCGACCGAAATGTTTTTCAAAAATGACATGTATGTTTCTTCAACTTGTTTAAAACTTTTTTTGGGCATTGGTTTCTGGTCCAGCAGCGGCCAATTTCTGAGGAAAAATAAATAAAAAAGTTCAGCTGAAAGTTCGGCGTCATTTGCTCACCTATATGGCCCATACAGGCTTCATACCCAGGTTATTTAGATGCAATTACTTAAGAGTACAGGCAGTCCCCGGGTTACATACAAGATAGGGTCTATAGGTTTGTTCTTAAGTTGAATTTGTATGCAAGTTGGAACTGTATATTTTATCATTGTAATCCCAGCCAGAACTTTTTTGGTCTCTGTGACAATTGGATTTTAAAAATGTTGGGTTGTCATAAGAATCAGGATTAACAATAAAGCTTCATTACAGACACCTGTCATAACTGTTATAGCTGATCATTGAAGTCTAGGACTAAAGCACAATAAATTACTAATATCTAGAGGTCTGTTTGTAACTAGGGGTCGTTTGTAAGTCGAGTGTTCGTAAGTAGGGGACTGCCTGTATTATTATAAGTTATTATAAGCAGGGCGGATCCTAGCCTTTTTTGCCGCCCGAGGCAAAAATTTAAATGCTGCCATCCCCGCATAATATATAAAAAAAGTAGAAAAATGGACCAGTGATTTTGCTAAACAACAAACATGTAAATTTGGATAGTCTATCATCAGTAAATCTTGTAGATTTTCCACAGCATAGGGCAGTGGTGGCGAACCTATGGCACTGGTGCCAGAGGTGGCACTCTGAGCCCACTCAGTGGGCACTCGGGCTGTTGCCCCAGCACAGAATTCACCAGACAGGACTTAAGAGATCCTCCTGCAGGCCCAGGTAGCCCAGGGCGTGACACACTCAAATTTATTTTAAAGTGAGGCATCTGGGTCTACCTGAGACTGCCGGAAGAGAAGGTGTGGACATGGGCGGATTATCATTGGTGCCATTGAAGCTCCTGCTCTTAGCTCCACAATTCTTCCTGGTTAGTGGGTTGTAAAGGGAACACCAATGGCAATCTGAATTTTCTCTCCTTTTGTCAACGATATTGGTGTCCTCGGGACCGTTGAAAGCTGCAGCACGGAGTAAGAAGATTTTAATAAGTTAATGCTAAAACTGCTGTGTTGGCACTTTGCAATAAATAAGTGGGTCTGGGTTGCAGTTTGGGCACTCGGTCTCTAAAAGGTCCGCCATCACTGGCATAGGGCCTAACTTGTTGATCAGTGGCGGTCTCAGTGATGGGATCCCCATGGACCACTGAGAAAGACGAGTCATCTCGGGAAAACCTGTACAATTTTCCAATTTACTTTTTGGACCCAAGATAACTGTAGCAACCTGTCACGCCTGATGCCAAGTGCCATCACTAAGACTGCCACTGATCAGCAAGTTAGGCCCTTTCATGTGGATAGGGCCTAACTTGCTATCACCAGAGAACATCAGACATCCCCTAACTTAAAGCATGCTTAAAGGGAACCTGTCACCACATTTGCACACATACAGCCAGTGACAGGTTCCTATAGAGCCCTAATAACTGACTGACACCCTTCTATTAGCTAAAAATTGTTTCACTTACATCTACATAAATCACCTTTTTTCTTATATTATCTGGAATCAGAGGAGGGTGTGTCCTGATCATCCGGCCCCTCCCATCTAATCCTCCCCATGCCTTATGGCTCATGCTATTTCTTCCCATGTTTGCATTGCAGGAAGGAATGATCCAGGGTACCATTGTTTGTATTCCGTATAACAGCACACATCATATGTAGGTAAGACCTATTAAGAGGTTTCCACCTGATTGACTATTTCTGCTTGAGGAGATTTTACAGCCTATTAACTCATGGAGGCTTTTTCATGGAGGCTTTTTGTACTTAATTTAATCAAATAAATAATGGCACATCTGTTGTTTTGTGTGTAATACGACCCCTCAAATACCAGATGTAATCAATGTGTACCTTATCTTCTTATCAGGACGGTAAATCAGCAGGAGTCATACTTTGCCCCCACATAAATGTAACTTTATTTATACAATATGCAAACAATGGCGCAAAATGTAGGCAATAAGATGTGATGAAATGCATTGTTCTTTCCAAAAGGCGATTGTACCAAACAAATACTGCCTGATCATTTAAAGGGACTTTACTTTTCACATACTCTAACACAGTGGGGCACATTTATTTACCCAGTCCTGTGGAGTTCATGAAAGTGCATTGTCCGAACATCATGCTTTCTGCCGCAATTCACTAAGATCGTGTGCCCGATATCCTGCATGTTTCGCTTCCCCGCTCAGGTCCGCTGGAGTTCACCTTCTTCTTCGTGGTGCATGTAAGTGCATTTTCTTGCAACACAATTTGAATCTTCAACTCCGTGCTCAGTCCGAATCCATTGGACCGTCCGATGGCTTGGCCCACGATTTCTGTTGCATAAAAGGCAGTGTAGCTGTGCCAAAATCCGATCGTGTGTGACACAATCCCAGCGCAACCCCCTGTTAAATACCTGTCAAAGCTGCGCAAATCCCAAAAACCGCAAACAGTCAGAAGAAAGTGCGATCTATGACCTTAGTACAGGTAGTCCCCTACTTAAGAACAACCGACTTACAGACTACCCCTAGTTACAAACGGACCTCTGGATGTTGGTAATTTACTGTACCTTACCCATGGGCTACAATAAAACAGCTATAACAGTAATCAATTGTGACTGCAATTAAGTTTTATTGTTAATCCTGGTTCTTATTTTAATATTAATTGGATTTCAAAATCCAATTCTAACAGAGACCAAAACAATTTAGTTGGGCTTACAATTATAAAATATACAGTTCCGACTTAAATACAAATTCCACTTAAGAACAACCTACAGAACTCATCTTGTACGTAACCTAGGGAATGCCTGTACAAAAATCCTAATTTAATTTGTTTTATTTCTAGGACTAAATCTTTTGTGGAAAATTGTGACCAATAATTGTGATTAATAAAGACTTCATGGAAAGAAAACGTCTAAGGAAAGAACTTGAAAAGCTTCTGTAAGTATAGCTTTGTCCACTATAACAGTATTGAAGGATTGCCCCACAATGTCTCTTGGAATTGGTAAATCACGATCGGAACACTCCACCATTATTCTCTAATCGTTTAGAAAGGTAAATGATGGTTATAATCTTACCTAATATTTGTGAGTTATCCACTCCCTGCTGATCTGCAGTCGTGTCACTTGCCCTACAGGTTTTTTTTTTTTTTTTTAAATCAAAGATCATTTTATTAACGCAGATATCTCAGAGTAAATTACAGCTTTACATTTCAAGCATATTACAAACTGCATCAAAAAGAACATATTGATAATACAATAAAACCCACCCCTTTACCTCCCCAGAACCCTTTCCCTCCCTGTGATCTGGTCCACCGTTACAATCTTCCTAACCCACTCCCTCCTATCCCCTCCTCCACTAGGATACCCCATCATTTCTAAACTCCTACATCTCCCCCTGGTCTGGCCCGCATCCAGCTCCGCGACAATTCCTCCGATGCCATCCCCGGACATTCAAGCCACTTTCCCCACTGCTTCTCAAATTTATCCACCGCACCTCTTCTCACATACACCTTCAGCTCCAACCATATGGTATTATTCAAAAATTTCTGCACTTCCCTCACCCTCGGCGGGGCAGCATCCAACCAGTGCATGGCAATGGATTTGCGCACCTGATATAACACCTTAGCTATCGCCAGCTGTTGTTTTTTATTAACCTCGAGCTCTCCCACATACCCCAACATACACACTTTTGGATTCCTTGGCACCTCCACTTCAAACACCCTGTGTATCATT